>VYZR01009517.1:54206-76586 GCA_013400675.1 Oxylabes madagascariensis | reverse complement strand
CCGAGGGCTGGCGGGGGCGGGGCGCCGGCGCGCTGCACCCTGGGATCTGTAGTGCAGCGGTCGGTGTCCCGGGGTGCCACCCCGCCGACACCGCCCAGGAACANACAAAACAAAACCAAAAAAACCACTGACTAGCAAGCAGTTTCTTGCACGTTTACTTCTACATTGAAATACAGTGTTATGTAACTGACTCCAAATTCAGGCCCTTCAAATTAAATTACATGGTCACAGTAATAATCAGTAAAAGTGAAGACTTGGCTCTAATGAAATCAAGCAACAAACTGCCACTGATGTAATAAACTCAGGATATAATCACAGAACACTGATTTATAGGCAGATCTGCACAGGATAAAACTCTCATCCAAGCAGGTCTCTGTCTTGTTCCACTGCAGCACAGGTGCAGTCAGAAATATTTGATGGAGGGATATGGACTCAAAATAACTATTTTTCACAAAATCTCATCCTTTAAGATTGCAGTGGCTATTGTGCATCTCCAGGGATGCTCTGATTGATCCCATGAACTTTATTTCTGAAATATTATTCATTATCAGAATATAATTATCAGAAGTAACACTCCAGTTACTAGAGTATCAGAAGTAACACTCAGAATTCCCATTATCAGAAGTAACACTCTAGTCCTATCCATGCACAGATGGAACAGCATATGAATTATGCAGAGAAAGAGTAGCTGTAAGAGATCTTAGTTATGATTGAATTGAGGACACACTAAGGGTATTGAATGAGGACACACTAAGACACCTCCAGCAGATTTCTTGTAGACAGACTTTCCCATGGAAAAGTAACATTGGCTTGAGCAGCTGAAGTAATGACACGTGAAAGGATATCAAATTTCAACAGCAAAACATCTGTTTCCAAGCAGCAACTGTATTGTAGGTTTTCCTGCGTTCCACATGTACAAAGCACAGAAGATTGCAATTTTGCGTGGCACCAATTACCTGTCTATATTATCATTATATAGTCATAATACAGGTTTTTATACACGCATGCTATAAGGATTTGTTAACTTCTCTGAGAACACAGCAAAGGGTAGAGCCAAAGCGTGTAAGACACCAGATATAATCAGCAATAGTTTTACTGGCATTCTTCCTTGCAGGGTATGTCCCTCGCTCCAGCCGAGCGGGTGTCACCTCCGCACTCCCCCGTGTCCCGGGGCAGGGTCAGGGCCCGCAGGTGACACGCTCACTCCCCATTACCGAGGGGGCTCCTGCTCCTGGAGCCGGGCAGATGTGGAGCCCCTCCCTTCCCCCATCCCCCAGGACCAGGTGACACCCGCGGCGCCGCCCGGGCGATGCTTCCCCGCTCGGCAGGGAAGAGCTGGCGGCCCGCCGGCTGCCCCGGGCGCGGCGGGAACCTTACCGCCCCCGCTCCCGCTCCCGCTCCTCACCAGTGACACAGATGGACTCCAGCATGGTGCTCCGCCGGGCAGCGCGCCGCTCTGCCCCGCCGGCTGCCCCCTGCGCGGCAGGCTCCCGGCTGCTGGGCGGGGAGCCCTGGGAGGAGGCAGCGCCCGGCGCCGCGGGATGCACANCTCGATGATCTTGGAGGTCTCTTGAAACCTAGTGTTTTTTTGATTCTAATAAAAACATCAGCCCACTCTATCCCAGCAGCATAGGCAAGGCTTTACTGTCATCCTTTGCAGGAGTCTAGTGAGCATAACACATGGCGGAGTCCAGCGTTGCAGTCCTGAAAATCATCAGCTACTATCATTGCTGCAATTGGTAATAGTTGGTGTGATTGGTAATTTTATCTGCTGGATCTGTGGCAGGCAGAGGAAGGATTGCATGGGACATGGGACGATGGCAGGATATGTGCCACTCTGGGAGATGAGTCTCATGTTCTGGGATGTCCCATGTTAAGAGAATGGAGGAATTGCATCAGGGCAACGGTTTAGGGCTGTAACTGATGGTTATCATACACTGATAAGTAGTAAACAGAATTTAAAGTAGAATACAGACTTTATATTACACCCTCCTGTCGCCTTACTTGTTGTGCAATCTGTTGCTTTGCTTGTGAAACCTTTCACTCCTTGAAATACAATCTGTGCATTTTAAAATTGAACATCAAATAGGAACAAGTTATTTTATCTTAGCAATCATGGTTGTGTAACCCATTAATGTAGGCACGGTGTAGGAAGATTTTGTACTTTTCATGCAGACTTAAGGGGACTACTGAAGTGAGATTACACATCAATACATTTTACTGTGTTAATAATGCATTTACTTTTCTTAAATGGCCAACATTTATTGGAGAGAGCAATTTAATTGAAAGTGACTTACCAGCACCATAGTGCTTAACATAGATTATGTGAGTGTAGTGATCTCTCAGGGAGAGGAGAGCTGGGAAGTTGTGTGGTTCTTTAGTTGAGTATCTTAAATATCTGCCACGTTCCCTCCCATCAATAAATCTATATCTGCAATGTACTCTACACAGAGATCCCCTCCATAGCACCGTCCAATAAGACCTGGCTGTATCATCAGGTAGCAGTGGAGGAAATTCTACAGATCACAGCGTGCTGATACTTCAGAGAATCCCTTTCTGTGTCCTATCTGGAAAACTTTTACTGAGTTTCATGAATCCTTCTTACTCAGACATGCATACTTGCAAATATGCAATCACAAGACTGAGAAACACTGTTCAGACAGCTCTGTCTGCTTTCATGTCAGTCTTCACAGGCAATAATTAAAAAAAAAAAAAACAAAAATAAGAGTTTAAAGGAAATATTTTCATTTTATTTTCTACTGCCTCACACACAGTCAAACCCAGGTACTCTTAAGACCAGCTATGAAAAGACTGAGGTGTCATTTTTCTCAGTTGGCTAATGAGGAGCCAGCGCTGAAACACACTTCTACCTAGCTGACAAATTTGATGTCCCTTTTAACTTAGATTCTTTGAAGATCCAAAAAATATATGCTCTGTCAACAAGTCCAAGTTTAACCTAAAATACCCTCTAAACTATTTTTCTAACAATGTTGCATCTGGAGCTTGCAGGCTTGTCTCCAAATCTCAAATTGCAGGAACTGAATAAACACTTTTAAATTTAGAGAGACAAAGCTATCCCTAATGGGTTAGAGTTTGCTTGTGATTCATGGCAATCACAGGGAAAAAAACACAAAATACAGTTAATCGGTTCAAGCACTGCAAATAATTAGCACAGCTGATGAAGAAATGATAGCCAACTGCAAAAATATAAAGTCAATGTACCATTTTGGTATAACTTCCTAGTGGTTTTGCTGCATAGACCCTAATTTTTCTTCTAGAGATGCTCTTTTATATATACTTGGACGCTGTAGCAATGAAATCATTAACTATCCAGCTATTTTGTGTATTTTACACTTCTACCTCCTCTCCTTGCTCGATCCAGTGGATGCCTTCTCTCCATCTCTCTCATCTCCTGCCTGCTTCTCCCTGGTGTCCATGAGTCCTTTTTCCCTGAGCGCTTGGGCAGTCAGTCACCCCTGAATCTTCTGCCTCCTCTTTGGTTTTTTTTTCCTTTCCCCGCTAGCCTTTTCCTTTGCAGGATGGCATGAAGGTTTTTTTAGGTCATACTAGCTCCTGGCTGTAGCAAGAGGATGCCAAAAGCAATAGCAGCAGAAGGCACAGAGGAGAGATACTAAAAGGCCACCTGTCCCTGCTTTCTGCTTCGTCTCTGAGCAAGCTTGGTCACATTTGTTGATTAAAGGCATAACATGGAAAGGTCAGTTGAGAAAAACATTACTGAGTATCTCATGACAAAAATGCTACACACACACACACACACACACACATATACATATAAAATTATATATATAGTGTACCTCTAGCAGTTCTGACCTTAAAGACATCTTAGCTTGCAAGTCTGTATAGAAAGACAGCGGGAAAAAAGACAAGCTACTCTGTCATGAAAAAATTCCTGGAGGCTATCAGTGCAGTTGGGACTGATCACATTGTAGCAAGATGCGGGAACATAGGGACAAATTGTGATGTTTAGATGAGCCACACTGTGGAACACAGCTTAAATGACACAGTTCCACAGTTCAAATGGATCTATACCCATTGTTAGGAGCCAAAATTAAAGGTGACATTCATCTTGTATTTCAGCTTTAACATAACATTGCTTCCAGAGATAATTTCAGATTTACCTGGTCATGCCTTCAGAGATAATGTCATAGTCACCTGGTCAAAAATACTGCAATGTCTTGCATGCAGAGGAGTCTCTTCATGGGAATATTAGCATCAATAAGCTCTGCAATGTGTATAGTCTAGAAGAGTAGAGACATATTTTATTGATCTTTGTATCTGTCAGAAGATAACACTGCAAAATTCCAACACATACATGCATATATAAAGGCATATGTATATAGATGCATATATAAATATATATGCATATATGTGCATTTGGATTTTAAATATGTATATTTATATGTATATATATATATGTACACACACTTGTTTTAACATCAGTTTTATTTGGTTCCTCCCTCATATTCACACTATCTTTCTGCCACTTCACTATGACAACAAAGAATCACTGATGAACTATGAAAGCTGAGAATGAGAGTCCTTAACTACCTCTGCATAATTTGGCACAGCTTCAGGCAGCTTCAGGCCCTTCAGAGTGGCAAGGTCAGCCTTCCCTCCCTGCTGAATGACTCGTAGCTGGCTGAATATCTCCTGACTAAACAATTTCACTGACCAAGTGATTCCAACTAATCAACCTTCCAGACATATTCTTTCTAGAAGCTCCTTCAGAAATGGCTGTCATTGCCTTCTGCTTCCAGCTAGGTCCTATGCTCCTAGTACACAGCAAAGGCAGCACATGCTTGTGGGAGCTGCTTACTCATAGACTTATTCAATGGGACAGCTATTTTAAGATGCACAACTTGATACAGCTCCAGTATTCAGATTGATTTATCCATTGAATTTGTTCACGCTTTATGCTAAGGAGGCTCAAACCCATACACTCAAAGCAACAAGGGCAAACAAAACATAGGCAAACCTTGCAGTAAAGTACAGAGAAGTAATGTGAACCTATGAGTGCATCTGACTGTTGTCTGCTATCATATGAGGAAAGAAATCTTAGATAGCTATTGTACACTCACAAATGCACTTGTACTTACTAATGAAAAAGAGGCTGCTTTCCTACAGCAGAGAAGTGGGTTATAAAAATATAATAGTCACAGTAAAGCACCTCCTTCAGTATGGACTGATGGACCAACTCACCCCTCTTGACCTTTCCTCCTCTAATTGTGGGAATTGGAGACAGGAAAGAATTGCACCCACATGCTGAATCGTGCTGGAAAAGAAGGAACTTTATTTACATCTTTTGCATTTTATAGAATTCCAAAGGTTACAGTGGATTAGAGGGTGAAGCTGCCACCCCTCCAACACACTGGTCAGACCAACAGTCTGTCAACTCTCTCTTCCTCCATGAAAATATGAAAACAAACCAGTTGTTGATACTTAAAGTGTGGGAATTTCTGGTACACAAAGAAAAACAATTTTTCTCAGAAGGCTGAACTGGGCAACATCTAACCATCCTCTAACCAGTTCTGCAGCAATGCCTTGTCACTACACTGGTCCTTCTCAGAAAGGCAGGGTGTTGCCTTTGGCAGTGGCAGGCAGGGCTGGCAGGCAGGGCTGGCAAGCAGTCGGAGCACAAGCTGCCTGCCGAACTGAAAACACCAGCAGAGGAATCACAGGTACCTTGCTGTGGCAACACAAATACCAGGTCAGGCAGCACAGGCAGCACAGGACAATCTGCCCCATGCTGATTTTGGCTGGGGTAGAGTTAATTTTCTTCACAGTGGCTGGTGTGGGCCTGTGTTTTGGATTTGTACTGAACACATGGTTGATAATATAGAGAGACTTTGTTATTGCTGAGCTGGGCTCACACAGAGCCAAGACCTTTTCTGCTTTTCCTACTGCCACGCTGGTGAGGAAGCAAGGGATGCATGGGAGATTGGGAGGAGACACAGCCAGGACAGGTGACCCAAACTGACCAAAGGGACATTCCAGACCATCTGACATCATGCTCAGTATAAATTGGAAGGAGGAAGGAGGAAGAGGGGGATGTTTGGAGTGATGGTGTTTGTCTTTCCAAGTCACTGTTACGTGTGATGGGGCCCTGGTCTCTTGGAGATGGCTGAACACCTGCCTGCCCATGGGAAGCACTGAATTAATCCCTTGTTTTGCTTTGCTTGTGTGTGCAGCTTTTGCTTTTTCTATCAAGCTGACTTTATCTCAACCCACAAGTTCTTCTAGCTTTTCCACTTCCCATTCTCTCCCTGATCCTGCTGGTGGAGGAATGAGTGACCAGCTGCATGGGGCTTGGCTGCTGGCTGGGGTTAAACCACAGCCCACCAAAAATGACAATCTATTAAACATTTGTACTTTGTGCCTTTTTAAGTTGGTCAACTTTTTTGTGGTGCTGGGATAATTTCAGTTGATCAACAAAGTTTTCCTAGTAGTGCATTGTCCTTTTTGGCTTATCAGGTGGGCAGTTCACTTATTTTTTAACCAACTCGAAAAAAGCACCATGTTCCTCTCGCCATTGGCGCTCATTTCCTTATCTTTTCCTCTTCCACTTTGTTTATTTGATTCCCTATTTTTTGCTAGTCCAAGCTATACAACAGACCTATAAAATCAGAAGGGGATATCCAAAAAACACAAAACACCTCCTTAGCAGCTTTTTACAAGAAACAAACTTACTACTTGTGCAGTAGTAAGTGTGAGTACATGGAGTTTTGGAGGCATCTCTCACCTGCATGCTGGACCCAGCAGTCCCCTGCAGCAGGAGCTCCAGTGCTGGGAGCAGGGGACCCTTTGCAGCTAACATTAGTGGGCAATGACCCAATAGCTGTGGAAAGAGTGATGATGTACTTCTTCATCAAAGCATTTCATTTTATGGGACATCCAGATTCTCACATTTAGGACAGGATCTGTAGAGCATAAGGGACTCTTCCTGGCCTGGAGAAGGAGATCTTCTGGCAAACCCTGTTTTCAAGGAGAAACACTGACTCAGTGAGGGGCAGAACCCAAGGCATAAACTCACTCTCTTTTTCCAGTTTCCAAGTACATGCCTGGCACTGCTACCGAGCTTTACTTTGCAGATTCCAATAGAGTGTGTGAGGTTAAGTGGGGCTATAAAACAGCTGAGGCTATTTTATTTACTCCATGAGGAATAACACCTTTCAAGTGGTATCAGTGACAAACTCAACCAGTGGAAATAGTGTTCAGTAGTGTTGGGGAAAAGCGTAAACCAAACCAGAGGTTTGGTTTTCAGACTTTATTCACCTCCACCTTCTGGCTGTTCTTGGAGATTCGCTGGCTACCTCTTCATCATGGTGCTAGAGTCCTAGAGTTGGAGCTGCAGCATCTCTGAGATGGAGACGGTGCAGGGCAAGCACTGTCTTACCTTGTTACAAACCTGCCAAGTTCAAAAGAGATTTTGGATTAGACATTTAAGAAGGCAAGCTGCCCATATCAACCCACTTGCAAACAGCTGTTAGGGAGCAGCACCTATCTTCAGGGCCCAAAATCTGCACGAACCCCATGTGGGCTCTGGCTCGAGGCAGCCAAAGGCCCTGGAGATGCAGAGACATATTCAGAGTTCTCACAATTCTCATCATCATGGGAAGAACGAAGGAAGAATTATTTAAAACAACCTCTTGGCCAGTGCCATTCCCTTTGCCTTCTTTCATGCTTTATTGAGGCAACCCAGGCATTAGTAACACTGTGTTTGCACTATAGACTGCTGGTTTAGGTTTTACTCCATCAGATGCTTCTGTCCTCATTAACAAAGAGCCATGCATCTTACTTTTANAGAAGGCTGAACTGGGCAACATCTAACCATCCTCTAACCAGTTCTGCAGCAATGCCTTGTCACTACACTGGTCCTTCTCAGAAAGGCAGGGTGTTGCCTTTGGCAGTGGCAGGCAGGGCTGGCAGGCAGGGCTGGCAAGCAGTCGGAGCACAAGCTGCCTGCCGAACTGAAAACACCAGCAGAGGAATCACAGGTACCTTGCTGTGGCAACACAAATACCAGGTCAGGCAGCACAGGCAGCACAGGACAATCTGCCCCATGCTGATTTTGGCTGGGGTAGAGTTAATTTTCTTCACAGTGGCTGGTGTGGGCCTGTGTTTTGGATTTGTACTGAACACATGGTTGATAATATAGAGAGACTTTGTTATTGCTGAGCTGGGCTCACACAGAGCCAAGACCTTTTCTGCTTTTCCTACTGCCACGCTGGTGAGGAAGCAAGGGATGCATGGGAGATTGGGAGGAGACACAGCCAGGACAGGTGACCCAAACTGACCAAAGGGACATTCCAGACCATCTGACATCATGCTCAGTATAAATTGGAAGGAGGAAGGAGGAAGAGGGGGATGTTTGGAGTGATGGTGTTTGTCTTTCCAAGTCACTGTTACGTGTGATGGGGCCCTGGTCTCTTGGAGATGGCTGAACACCTGCCTGCCCATGGGAAGCACTGAATTAATCCCTTGTTTTGCTTTGCTTGTGTGTGCAGCTTTTGCTTTTTCTATCAAGCTGACTTTATCTCAACCCACAAGTTCTTCTAGCTTTTCCACTTCCCATTCTCTCCCTGATCCTGCTGGTGGAGGAATGAGTGACCAGCTGCATGGGGCTTGGCTGCTGGCTGGGGTTAAACCACAGCCCACCAAAAATGACAATCTATTAAACATTTGTACTTTGTGCCTTTTTAAGTTGGTCAACTTTTTTGTGGTGCTGGGATAATTTCAGTTGATCAACAAAGTTTTCCTAGTAGTGCATTGTCCTTTTTGGCTTACCAGGTGGGCAGTTCACTTATTTTTTAACCAACTCGAAAAAAGCACCATGTTCCTCTCGCCATTGGCGCTCATTTCCTTATCTTTTCCTCTTCCACTTTGTTTATTTGATTCCCTATTTTTTGCTAGTCCAAGCTATACAACAGACCTATAAAATCAGAAGGGGATATCCAAAAAACACAAAACACCTCCTTAGCAGCTTTTTACAAGAAACAAACTTACTACTTGTGCAGTAGTAAGTGTGAGTACATGGAGTTTTGGAGGCATCTCTCACCTGCATGCTGGACCCAGCAGTCCCCTGCAGCAGGAGCTCCAGTGCTGGGAGCAGGGGACCCTTTGCAGCTAACATTAGTGGGCAATGACCCAATAGCTGTGGAAAGAGTGATGATGTACTTCTTCATCAAAGCATTTCATTTTATGGGACATCCAGATTCTCACATTTAGGACAGGATCTGTAGAGCATAAGGGACTCTTCCTGGCCTGGAGAAGGAGATCTTCTGGCAAACCCTGTTTTCAAGGAGAAACACTGACTCAGTGAGGGGCAGAACCCAAGGCATAAACTCACTCTCTTTTTCCAGTTTCCAAGTACATGCCTGGCACTGCTACCGAGCTTTACTTTGCAGATTCCAATAGAGTGTGTGAGGTTAAGTGGGGCTATAAAACAGCTGAGGCTATTTTATTTACTCCATGAGGAATAACACCTTTCAAGTGGTATCAGTGACAAACTCAACCAGTGGAAATAGTGTTCAGTAGTGTTGGGGAAAAGCGTAAACCAAACCAGAGGTTTGGTTTTCAGACTTTATTCACCTCCACCTTCTGGCTGTTCTTGGAGATTCGCTGGCTACCTCTTCATCATGGTGCTAGAGTCCTAGAGTTGGAGCTGCAGCATCTCTGAGATGGAGACGGTGCAGGGCAAGCACTGTCTTACCTTGTTACAAACCTGCCAAGTTCAAAAGAGATTTTGGATTAGACATTTAAGAAGGCAAGCTGCCCATATCAACCCACTTGCAAACAGCTGTTAGGGAGCAGCACCTATCTTCAGGGCCCAAAATCTGCACGAACCCCATGTGGGCTCTGGCTCGAGGCAGCCAAAGGCCCTGGAGATGCAGAGACATATTCAGAGTTCTCACAATTCTCATCATCATGGGAAGAACGAAGGAAGAATTATTTAAAACAACCTCTTGGCCAGTGCCATTCCCTTTGCCTTCTTTCATGCTTTATTGAGGCAACCCAGGCATTAGTAACACTGTGTTTGCACTATAGACTGCTGGTTTAGGTTTTACTCCATCAGATGCTTCTGTCCTCATTAACAAAGAGCCATGCATCTTACTTTTATATACTAAGGCATCACCATTAGTTAGTCTATTTTCTGTGTCATAGCAGTTCATTAAGCAAAAGCAGATTCAAATATTAAGGATATTCACTAATGTCTAACACATCCTCAGCGTAATTATATATGAAGCAGAGATGACATAAGGGACCAGTGTCCCTCTTGGGTATGTGTATGGAAAATATAATTTCAGTTATGTTTATTTAAATTTCAGTAGAATTTGTCCCATAAGAAACATCTGTTTCTTATTTCAGATGTGCATTTTTGCCAAATTGAAAAAGGGATTTCCAAAGCAAGACACTGAGCAGCCTAAAATCCTGTCCAAATAGCACCCTCTAGTGTAAATATGCTACTATTGCAGAAAGAATTTCATGATACTGTATGGTTGGTTTTTTTCTAAAGAACTGACATAGAAAGTGAAAAAAACTACTGTGAACTCATGTAAAACCCATTTCACATCCTCATTATATCCTCTCCCTATTCAGCAAAGCATATAGGCTACACTTCATTTGAAGTACCTATTTTGGTTTTAAAAACTTTCAGGTGATTTTGTAGGTAACATTCTTGGCCTTCCTTATAAATAATTTCATTTATGTATGTCCTGTAGTTTCATTTATTTATTTAAAATATGAGAATAAGATGGCAAGAGATCAGAAAATTATCACCTGTTAAGCTTACAGCCTACTGAGTCTTAAAAAAACCAAACTAAAGCTGTTAGAACATATTTTATGTTAGTGAAAAATGGTTTCTCAACAAGAATGTCCTAATTTTTCCATTGTTCAAAAAATATTTCAAAAACATAAAATGCAATACAGTTTGGCTGGTGAAATTGCTGATGTGATTATGTGATTACTCCATTTGCACTATGTTGCAGTTGCAAGCAAGTCTCAGGTACCGAGAGTAACATCCTTGTCTAAATTAACATAGCAGCACTTAAGTACTCTCATGCCCTTTGCTTCAGAATTTTTATGTCAGCAAATGGTACATCTGTACCATATGGATAAAGAAAGAAAAGGAGTATTTTACCTTGAGACACAAAAGAAGGAAGTCTAATTCTCCTTCTCCTGTGTAAATCAGTTACGAGACCTAAATGAACAGCCCTGAGAAACTTTCTGTGATTTAGTGATACAAATGCAATATTATACGTACTGAAGACAATAAATCTTTTGAGAGTGCATGAAACTCAAATATTTCTTAACTCCCACAGCCTTGTAGAAAAGCAGAGGTCAACCACCCAGATCTTTTTCTGAAACTGAGTCCACTTGACAACTGTCTTTTGTTGTTAATGTAATACGATATTTGTCTCATTCTTTGTTTCACTGCTTCTACATTTTAATATATCTTCTTTTTTTTCCTCTGTTTCTTTGTTATCCTTCCTTGTTGTCTGCCATTTTTTACTCATCTTGTTTTAGTTCCTTCTCCCCATAATCACAGAATCATTAAGGTTGGAAAAAGACCTCTAAGATCACCGAGTCCAGCCATTATATGTTTTTGCTTTTCCCTCCAGCTTTGATTTCTGTGAGATTTTTTCCTTCCGTTGCTCCTCATAAGAGAGCTTCTGTAATATTTTCCCCCAGCAAGCATCCACTTTAAGGATTTTCCCCCCAACTACACTTGTCAAGACAGAGCAATGAATGAATCCTTTTGGTAATAGAAAACGAAGTCCCAGGTAAAAGTTACACCGTAATGGCTATGGGATCTTGCATTGTTTCAGTCTGGGTGAGCTGGTTATGAATTTCCTATTCAGACTGTTAGGAGAGAGACTTGTGCTCTGAGCATTGCTAATTTAAATCCATGTCACACATTGGGTTACTCACTCATGAAACCTGTCTTGTTCCTGACATAAATATATTCCTTTACTGGATAATGCCAGCCTAAATTGCCTCTGTGATTATCATAGGAGCTGACAAAAACAGCGTAATCACCTTTGGCTTGGCTTAGAGAACACATCCTAAATGCTGCCCATCAAAATGTTTTTGATTATGTAATGTTTGTAATAGAAAATACAGATTAATCCAAACTGCAGTCTTCTCCCAGACTATGGATCTGCTCTTCTATTCACTGTTTGGAGGTGAAATTGCCTTTTCCTGGGCCAGCTCTTTGGCATTTTAGGATAATTAAGAGGATCTGAGGGGACAATTTGCTCTTCATTTCAGAATCACTGAAAGGATGGATATTATATTCTTACTGTTCTTGTGCAGTGCAGGATTCCCTTATTATAGGGGTCCTGCCAGGGGGCCTGTGAAAAGGGGAATTTCTTATAGCATGACTTCAACTTAGACATAGCCAAGACACAGAGAGTCAGGGGGAGTCAGACAGAGAGTCAGACCTGCGCCATACATCCTCCAGGATCCAGTAGAGGCAAAAAAGAAGGTGGGCTAGGGGAAAGAGATGTCCTCAAGAAGCTCTGCAAGGGCTGTCACTTTGTTCTTCCCCAAGGTTCTTCTTCCTTCTTTGTCTGAAGTCATGGGGAAGAATTAATTCTAATTGGGACTATAGCCCAGTAATTATGATGCACACCACCATGTGCTAGGCCATACATTTACTTCTCCTCTCTGTGGAGTCCCATTCAATCCATACTAGGTGGAAAATGGCTTTCAGAATCATGACAGCTCTCCAGCTGATTAGTAGAAGAGTAGATTTTTTCTGGTAAAAAACACCTTTTGAAAGGAAAGCTACACTACAAGGAATACCACACTACTGTAATTAGAATACATACTACAAATGGAATTTGCTTGCAAGTGCAAGATACGTAAGCATTGACTCTTGAGTTATTAAACAATGAATAAAAGGAAATTGCAAGATGGAAAGTAGCAATTTTCTCTAACTGACAGTTTTTTTCTGTGCATCAAGGAAGCACCTTGCTCATCTTTCCTTTGGAATCAGAATTATGAACTCAGTTTCTCAGCAGAAATAAAGTTTTAGGTAATATTCTCTGACAATTACAGAATGGAGCTACACATTGGACTACACTGGGATCAGCGTTTTCAATGTCAATATTTTACATTTCTGATTGTATTGGTATTGTAAGGAAGCCAGAGATAAAAACACTTTGGCAAGTGTTCTCCTTATCAGTTAAAAAGTGCTCCACTCTTATTAAAGTGCCAGTGCAAACATCTATAACCTCCTGCAATGAAAATAAACTCCTGAAAACAGTCAATACACTTTAAAACTCCTTGAAGGGAAACTTGGGAAAGTAAAAATGTTCTTCTTGCCATGTTAAAAGAAAAATGACTGGCTCCAGTGCGTAAGTTCTCAACTCCCATGAAAACTGCAAGCCAGCAAAAACTGTTCCCCAAGTGCTTTGTACTGTGTTATTGTTACAGAAATAATTTCTTTTCATTAGCTTATGCCTGCCAAGAAGACGTCTTAAACCACATCACGTGAGGGGAGGAGACAGTGAAGGGTGTGATTCATAATTTTTGAATGCAAAAGTCTGGCATAAAATATAAAGCTGTTGAACAGGCAGAGCTGGCTCATTGTTCTGCTGGCTTCACACGGCATTCCTTTCTTTCCCTCTCTTTTTCTTTGTGCCTTCACACAAATTGATCTTGTGAAAGATTAGTTGATTTTTTTCCCATAAGTTGCTGCAGAAATAGTTTTACTCATTTATTAAGAAAAATATAACTCCAACTGAAAATTCCATTGCTAAGAGCTGTACCCCCACCACTACGGAGACAACAGGTCTCATTTTTATAGCACAGTTCCTGAAAAGGATTGACTTTCTTTGGCTCCTTAGAGTGATAAAAGGATAAGATATACTGACTATCCACTGGTTCCTGAAAGACAGACATAATTCCTTGACAAGATGAGACACTAAGTATTCTATTTATTTCTAGCAGGATCTTGATGAGTCTGGATCGAAATTATGAAATTAAGAAATTATTGACTCTGTAGAGAGCAAAAGGGAAGGACATTTGTCACATATATACTTCATTGATTTAAGCAGTTATACACTCCTAGGAATCTCCATTTCATTTTTCAGAGTACACTGTTTAGAAATACATTTTACAAGAAATTTATTGCACAGATTAAGAATCATTATTTTCCTCTTTTTACATAATAATAATTATCATATGTCAGTATTATTTACACATCCTTACGTACACTAACAGTGCAGCCACCCCCCTTCTGTCGGCCCCCAGGCTGAGCATCCTGTGCTGTGCTGTGTCATGTGAAAGACACCAGCAATGGATGGAGCCACATTTGGAAATGCACCAAGGACAGATGGAGCTGCACGGTATAAATCTCACAGACCAACATGTAAAGCAGAAAGCATGTTTAGATTGCAGTAATTCTGTATTATTTAAAGGGTTCAAGTTTTGCACAACTTTTCTTCCTTTGGGATGGCAGGAGAGAGAAAGGACTTAATGGTAATTCACTCTGTTTTCTGCCAATGACTTTGAACTCCATATTGGCTATTTTGTCTTCTGGTGTTTTCCTGCATTCTCTACTACTCCATTAAAGGAATGTTTCTGTTGTTTACCAGTGATAGCTAAAACTAGTTTCTCTTGAAGGAAATAGAGCCTGTTCTTTCTTACCACTGAACAGGCTGGTTCATAGATTATGAATGAGTGACAAGTCCCATCTGGTAAGTCCTAACTTTTTGCCTGGTGTGTGAGCAAGTTCTGACGCTAGACCTCAGACTGCTCCAACCCATGTTTATCTGAGAACAGTGAGAGATGTTTGTTTTCCAGAGTATCAAATCTTGAAGATTTCTTCAGAAAAGTATTATTTGATATAGTATTTTTAGATTTGACTGCACACTGATGCCATGCTGTTTGCAAATAAGACAATGGAAAGATTTTTTAATGAGGGACAATTAGAAGAGTGTTGGTTTGTTTAGCAAGGCAAAAAAAAGACAGAAAGAAGAAGAGACTGCTGCCTATAAATAATCAAAGATGCAAGAAGCACAGCACTAGTGAAGAAGGGCATTCATGCAAGGTAATGAACACTATTTGCATAGGAGCAAAAAGGTCTTAAGAGGTGCCAGTATGTATGGATAGACTGAAAATTTGACAAGTTAATTCATTTGGGCAGGCAAGCCTATAGCAGCCTCCCAATGGGAATGGCAGATATGAAAAAAACAAGCTGTATTTGTTATAATGCTGAAAACATCTATGCAAAGGGCGTTTGGGGTGGTGCATGGATAGCGAGTGAACCTCAGCAACCAGTGGGTCTCTGCTAATTCCACATTCACTGAGAAAGGTGTGCCAGTGAAACGGTGCAGGAGACAGCTGTATGAAGTGGTGGGTGAGGTTTCATGAGACCCACAGGCTGTAGCACAAGGAGAGACTCAAGATCATGACAAGGATCCACAAGTTTCAGAGCTGCAGAGGCAAGTATCCTCTGCATTTACTGCACCACACAAAAATCATGTTTTCTGATGACACCTCCATGTCAATGCCAGGTGAAAAATTAATCTTCCAGTGAAAAAGGGTCAGGGCACACTCCTACTGAGCAGCTGCAGCAAGATGTGTGATCAACCAGGCACTATTGCTCTACTTGCCTGTAAAGGAGGTAAAGGCCTCTTAATTTCAAGAGGGGCTGTCAGCGAGGAGGAGCGGGAGGGTGAGGAGGGCATAGACTTTAAGCTGTGCCAGGGGAGGTTAAGGTTGGATATTAGGATGAATTTCTTCACAGAAGGAGTGAAGGGATGCCTCCTCCTGCCCGGGGAGGTGGCGGAGTCACCATCCCTGGAGGTGTTGAAGGGATGGTGGCACTGAGTGCCATAGTGTGGTTGACGGTATGCTGTTCAGCCATAGGCTGGACCCCAAGATCTCAGATGTCTTTTCCAAACAAATTCTGTGACAGGGCAGCCATGGTTGGATGGACTCTGGGCACGCAACACAAGGAAGCCCTGGGCCCTGAGCCCAGGCCCAGACGCAGAACCCGGTAGCGCAGCTCCCTACCCCACCCACCACCCCAAGCCCCGGGAAGCAAGCTCGCCCTCTCTGGGCGCCGCCGGGCACCCCAGTTCTCCGGGGCGGACGCGCGCGCGCGCGGCCGCCTGCAGCAGGATTGGGCGGCTCTCCTGTCAATCAGCGCCCGCGTGCGGGCACCGCCCCCTCTTCCCGTCGTGCCTGCGCGCGGCGGGCGCTGAAATTCAAATCCCGGTAGCGGTTGGGGCGAGCGCACCCTGCGCGGGCAGCGGCGGCACCGGCACGGCCATGGACCCGTTCACCGAGGTGAGGGCACGGCCTGGCCCGGCTCCTCCGGGGCGTCACTTAGGGACGGGGCGCCGCCGGGGAGGCGGCGGGCTGTTAGCGTCCCGGACCGCGGGGACACGGCCGGGAAGAGGCCGTTGGGGTCCGAAGGGAAGGGAGTTGCTCCTTGCGCCGCGCTCGGGGCGGGATAGTTGCTCCTGGCTGAGCCCTGTCAGCCACCCTCGTCTCCGCTCGCGGGGGGATTTGCGGGCTTGCAGCGACCCTCTTTTCTCGCTGCCCCGCCCCGCCTTGCTTCTGCCGGTGCCTCCGCTGCGGCCCGGGCTGTGTCAGATCCTGCCGGGAGGGGACAGGGCACGGGTGATTGGCGCAAGGGTTTGCGGAGGAGAAGCCCTTTCCCAAGCTTGGCTTTCATGCGCCTCTGGCAGATAAGATTTCCAGCGTGGACGGAAGGAACTCGGGGAGCAGGCGGGAGCGCTGTTGACACTCTGTGCCTGCCATACCTAGAGTTCGGATCATAAGTCTGTCCAAAGCGGAAACTTCTGATAAAAAATGCGTTCTATTTGGCACTATTGCCACCTGCTGTTGGTCTTTTTCTTTGGCAGGGACNTTTAAAGAAATCAATGTAAGGTGTTGATCCGAACAGATTTACTAAATCTTTTATGCCAAGGCAGTTCTACCCTACCCCCACGTAAAGTCTTGCTAAGTGTAAACATCTAAAGCCTCCTTCCTTAATTGGTAGTGAATGACATGATCCAACTCGTCTTAAATAAACTTCAAGTCCGGACTACTGAATCAAGTTTAAAATGGTTTTGCATGCTGGGAGATATTCCAACCTGTACCTGCCCTTCTTGTACGTAGCTGACTTTGAAATGCTTTGAAAATGACCAACTGTGAGGCCGCGCCCCAGTGTAAACTTCATTCAAGTGTTAGTCAGTATTGCAGAGCACATAAAAAGTCACCTCAACAAGTATATTTCTGCTGTGGAGGACATTCCACTGTTATGTAAAGTTCTGACCAATGTTAGTGTCCTAGTATTGAAGTTTAGTAACTTTCCCCAAAGTTCTGTGAAAAGAAAGCATTTTACTACCTGGTTTTAAGTATTTATGTTCTGTGTTTTGTGTTGCTATTTTTTTTCTTTTGATACAACCTTCCCTTAGTTTAGCAGTTTTCAGATAATATCTGTCTACAAATTTCCATGCCCTGTTACTTGCAGTGACCCGGTGAGGCATTATAAGTGTTGATTATGAAAAACGATGTAATTTGGGCCTTAATTGGCCAAAGCATGCTGTTAATTCAGTATATGCTGATCCCTTTGCAGTAGCAAATTTTGTCTTTTTGTCAATGAATTTAAGCTCGAATAAATCTTGCTGTAAGATTCAGTGGAATGCTTTCAAATCAGTTTTGAAATAATATTTATTTTGGTTAATCTTGAAAAAAGCCTTCTGAATTTCAACCAAATTATTAATACAGATCGCACAGAGGAGATGGTGCAGTGGGTACTTTTTCAGGATCACAATGAGTGTGCTATTTGTGACTGTTTATAGCTGATCTTGTAACTTAGCTTTCTTGCTCAGAAGGGTTTGTTACTACAGAATGTTAGAAACAGTCTAGGGTATTTTGTACTTTGAAGTGGTTTTTGCCATTCATAGAGGCAAGTATGGTTCCCTAGCATGAAGGATGAGCAAAGAGAAATAAGGGATGCGGTTGTTCGGGGAAAATTTACAAATGTGAGGTTTGAAGTTAACTGTTCCCTCAATTGCCCCCTTTGCTCTAGTCTGCAAGTAAAGCAGGGTAGAGCAAATTCTCGTGATCATATATGAGCCTGAGTATTTTCTCTAATATGTACTTTAAAATATACTTTTGAAAAACTGAGGTTGTCCATTAATATTTGAAGAGGTAAGGTTTTTTTCTTATTTTTAGAAGGTGCTTTTGTAACACAGTGATCATCTGACTTTGATTTAGTAGTCCTCAGATTTCTTGTTACAGTAAATAGGTAATTGTCTCAGCACATAATGTGATTCTTGGGGCTGTTCTGTGCAGGGTCAGAAGTTGGACTTCTAGTGGGTCCCTTCCAACTCGGGATATTCTAGGATTTTACACTTCTCTAACTTTAGACTCTGAAACTTTGTCATCAGAACAGTTGGAGAATGTACTTCTAGAGAATACCCTGTTGATGAACTTGGAAAGTAAGCCTCAAGTTGTGGAGTGTGGCTTACTCATCGAGTATACCGGCACCGTTGGAATTATGGCAGTTGAATGGAAAAATTTGAGATGAAAGAAGCCAATAGGAGGTAGAGCTGAACAACAGAGGCGTGCCTTCTTGGGAAGTGACATCTCATTTGTAACAACTGAAACTATTTTGCTCAACTAACTAAACAGAAAGGAATGTGCCTCTATTTGAATAGAACTGTAGGAATACTGTTGTAAGACATATTCAACTTTTTGCAAGGAGGACTATTAATTTAAATTGCCTTTAGGATTTTTTTAATGTAGGTATTACATGTGCTTTGTAGCTCTGCATTTTGGAAATAAGGAAAGTTGACTTGTGGACGCAACTAGCACTGAACCTGCATTGAAGGCATTCATGGCATTTCATGCATATTGTTTTTGGGATTTTTTTCCCAAATTCCTCCTCCTCTGTGAAAGTTACCAAAGCTGAGATTTGCTTTCACAAAAAAACTGTTGAGATTGACATTCTTTTTGTCCTGTGTTGCCCTACAATGCAACATTGTTTAAGACTTCAGCCTTAGACAGTTAAAAATGTGAAATGTGTATTTAATTGCTGTGCAACAGGACAGATAATGGCTGGCTCAGTTCTCACAATAATTTATGTGCCACCAAACAAGTGCAGTTTATATGCTTCCCTTTAAAGGGCATTAGTTCAATAGCACAATTTCTTGTCTCAACCTTAAAACCTAGATCAAAAGAGTCATTAAGTATCCTTTAGATGTGATCAAACTGAGTGATAATGACTTACAAATGCTATATTTAAAACAAGCCACAACCTATTTTAAACTTCAGTACTGTAAGGAATCACTTTGTACTAGTGTGGAACATTCACTAAAACAGCTGTTTTATATGGAATATAATTAGGGTACTCAAATTTCCAATGGATAGGGAAAGAAAAAGAGTGTTATGTGGCTTAATTTGTATCTGTATGTTTTTCTGTATAGAGATATCTTAATAACCAGGCTACTTACTATAATATAGCTAGGGATAATATCAGTCTATTCTTAAAATTTAAGCTTGAGGCAAAGAAATTCACCTTTTGATTTAGAAGGTGTAATAGCGTTTTTTCTTTTTAATATTGACAGCCACGCTTTTATTTGTTGAACTTTTTTATGACCTCTTGACAATCGCTTCAATGTTGTTTATTTTGTTAGAGGGTTAGTGCCAGTCAGGTGACTTGACCAGATGCTTTAGCAATGTGTCAGAAAACCCTGCTAGCAAGACTTGTCAGATCAAGACTGTCATGTGGTGATTCAGGATTTTTAAAAAAAAAATTTACTTTCAAATGTTTCTGAGGACTTTGGGGTCTATAGGACCCCCTGTTCTTTAATTTTGCTTGTGTCATTGCCATTGCTTGTGTCTCTTTAGCCTGATTTTCTTTCCGAGCCAAGCTAGTTGGAGACAATAGTTGATTTAATGACTGAAATTTGGAACCTATTGGCTATATATGCTAAACAGAATTCCGGCATCTTTTATTCTGAGCTGTTACCAGTTAACACACTGCACTGTCTGTTAACACACGACTTATTGACCACTCAGAAACTTCTCGAAAGAACCCGCGCCAGGCGAGAGAACCTGCAGAGGAAAATGGCAGAGCGGCCCAAGGCGGGCGTGAGACCCACAATGCAGACCAAGAGGGTCAGAGAGCCTTTGGCAGAAACTGGTAACCAGGCATCTCTTCCCAGTGACAAAGGTATTTTGTGGCATATTTAAGAAAGATTGTTTTGATACCAGTCCCATCTTTTTTCCAAAGGGAAAGTGAAAACACAGAGCGTTTATCTTAAACTAAACAGTAATGGATGCAGTTATCTGGCCACTAGGACTAGCTCCTATTTAGCTTGACCTGAGAGGAGATGTGCCCAGGTCATTAGTAAGCTATTTAGAAATAATTGCATGATGCCAAGGAGAGTGCCTTGTGCTTGGTGGATTTGGGAAGGGCATCTTTTGGGGAAGCATATCAGGGTATTCATAAATCATAATTTTATTTTCAATACAATTTTGTGTTGTTGGAAAATATTTTAGATTGTTTGAATACTAATTTGCTTGAATACTCTGACCTATCCAGTAAAACCAGATACAAAGCCATCACCATCAAAAAGGCCCTGCCCTAATGATATAGAGACTCAAGCTTCTAGTTTGGAGAACGCACAGCCAGTTCCTTCAAGTTCCACAAGCCATGATTCTCTTCAGATGACTTCAGAATCACACGAAACCGCTTCTAACAGCGCTTCATTGGTTCAGCCTCTTGAGAAAGTAAAAGCAAACACCAAGTCAGAAACTCCTGCAGCCCTTTCAGTCAAAACACGTATGCAGAAGTTGGCAGAACAGCGGCGCTGCTGGGATAGCGAGGGTATGTTTCACTTGCTAAGCCCCATTGGTGTCCCTCAGTGTTTGCATTAATGATTATGTTGGCTAGAAGAAGATAATTTTGTGTGTGGGAAAGTTAATGCTTTCTTAAAAAATTCTAAGACAATACTAGGGCAGGCTTAAAATATTGGAGCTGTTGTCTACGGCTAAATTTTACACTTTTTTTTCTCTACTGGTCTGATGGCTTGCTCCTTGCAACACTGACATAAAATCCGTAAACTGCTTGATTAAAAATGCTTAATTTGCGTAGTCTCACTGCTTCCAGGGCTAGTAGTTTGATTCTGTTGATGGCAGGAACATCTAATTGTTGATAAACTCAATATATAGTATAATACAAAAGATGCAACTACATCTCAATATATTTTATTAGCAAAATAAATGTGTTTTCTTTTTTTCCAGATCCCTCTGAATGTGTTCCTCTGTCTCCTCTCCAGTCGAAAGATCTGTGTGTTTCTCCACCTAAGCAGACATCTAATGCCCTGGCAAGTGAAACCCCTATTGGGAGAAGAGGCCGTTTAGCTAACCTTGCTGCTACAATTGGTTCCTGGGAAGATGACCTAAGTCATCCATCTGCAAAGCAAAACAATGCACAAGAACAGCCTGGCACTACTTGTTTATCCAAATTGTCCACTACAAGTGGAGCATCTGCTAGAATCAATAGTAGCAGTGTAAAGCAGGAAGCTGCATCCTGTTCTCAAAGGCTTGTTGAGGCTTCTATTAATAAACCAGCAAACTCAAAGGGAGCGGTGAGTGTCTGATTTAGTTGCTGATTAAAAATTGATTTGAGTATTGTATTGGGGCAGACAAATGTTAGCACATAACTGTTTAATCTGAATTTAAAGATTTAGTGTGAGCAGTCAGTCTATTTACAACTTCTGCTTTATTGCAATCCCACATGCACTTTTTTTAATAGCAGATCTTAAGCAGCTTAGAATTCCTTTTACTGAGACTTAAAGATGAGAGTAATTAGGTGTTTTGTTGATGTCAATGTACTTGATTGCTGCTCTTGACCATTAGAAGGGGGGGGCTTGTTACAGAGATACTGAGTTTCATTCTGTAACTTCATGTAGTTGATTGAAATTGTAAATGTTATTGCTGTATGAAGACTCAATCAGAATGATGAAATAAGTAGTACTAGACATGTGTTGTTCAATTTATGTAATTTCTGCAATGACAATATCTGCCATGTGTGTTCTTGTTTAGGGAAATGTGGGATAATACCTTAAATAGCTGGCAAGAGCACCTGGAATCAAATGCTGAAACAATTTGAAATACTGGATTAAAAAAAGAGTCTGTTAAAAGCTTAATACTTGTTCTTGGCTTTTTCTTTTGTTGAAGGAATTGGTGTATTGGGTGATAGTATGCTATACAGTGTGTTTTCATTCTTTTCCTCTTGAGAAAATAAGAATGTAAGTATCATCTTTCTGGTTTTTTTTTTCCCCTTGTTAAGGATCCAAACAATTTTTTAACACAATTTTCAAAAGT
>VYZR01009517.1:4923-16005 GCA_013400675.1 Oxylabes madagascariensis | reverse complement strand
AGCTGGGGAAGGTTCTGGAGCACAAGACTTACGGAGGAGCAGCTGAGGGAACAGAAGTTTTTTAGCCCAGAGAAAAGGAGGCTGAGGGGAGATCTTAGTGCTCTCTACAACCTAAAAAAAGGTTGTGATGAGGTGGGGGTCAGTTTCTTCTCCCATGAAACAATTAATAGGACATAAGGAAATGGCCTCAAACTGCACTGGAGAGGGATTAGATCAGATGTTAGGAAAAAATATTTCAGGGAAAGGGTTGCCAAGCATTGGAACAGGCTGCCAAGGGAACTGGGTGCATTACTGTGCCTGGAGGTATTTAACATGTGCTGCTTTGGGACAGGGTTGACTGGTGGACCTGGCAGTGTTAGGTTAATGGTTGATCTCTATGATCTTAGAGGTCTTTCCAACCTAAATGATTCTATGACTCTCTCTCTTCTAAAACAGATTCCCCAAATCTGCATGCCTGTGGCATGCCAGCTGGATGCCTGGGGCAGCAATTGTCACCGCCATCCCACATGCTTCCGCATCCCACGTGCTCCCACATCCCCAGGGCTCCCACCATCTCCTGGAGTCGGGTTTTTACCTGGCTGGGGTGGAAGCCATCCACTGGTTCGATCAGCTGCCAGGGCTCACCTCCCATCTTGCGCCACTCCTCGGCGGCTGCAGAGAGCGCAAGCAGAGAGGTTCATCACCAGAGAGCACAGAGACGCCCGCCCAGAGATGTACCCCCCTCCTCCTTAAAGCACCGATGGCATTTTTAAGCACACGACAGTTCTGCGTGAAGATTATGATAATTCACATAGAGTTGTCAGAGCCAATAGTGTGTACAATCCCCTCTCCTCGGGGCAGTATTTAAGCCTTTATTGTTTTTTTTTTCCTCTGCGATATTTATGCAAGGAAGTGCTTTGAACATAAATGATCATAAAACAATTCACTTTCCCTCCCAACTAAGATGGATGCTGTAGCAAGTAAAGCTGTAAATTATTTAATACTGATTTAATACTTATGCATTTCCTATGTTAGTTGCATCTTCAGCAGTGCAAAAGAAAACATAGAGATAAAGAAAACAGCGCTTTTCAGAGAAAGAGATGGTAACAGAATATTCACATGGGCTGAAGTCTGCATGAACAGACTGTCATTTTGGTTACTTATCTTCCAAGTGGTCTTTTTCAGCTCCAACAAAATAACCTTTTGAATTACATAAGCGTGACATTCAATGCAAATGATGCTGTGCTGTAAGCCCTGGAGCCATTAGAGAAGTAAAAAGCTTTCTCTCTTCAAAAGGGCTGCAGAGCGATCAAACATGGGACTAGTGGATATGGCATTAACAGACTGTAAATTCAATAATTCCTTTCATAATGACAGATTAAGAATTCTTAATAGCATTATGCAAGCATCCTGTCAGGAGGAAAATGTTCTCCATTCAAGTGCCACAGTTTGATCTGGTCTCACCACTGTTTTTTAGACCCTGGCTATTGTGTCAAAAAGTGATGTCTGGGTCCCCATGCTAACTCTAGTTCACAGAAAGCTGATATTCCTGCTTTGACTGTAGAAACCCATTTGTGATGCTTCAGGCAGTGCCCCAAGTAACCTGTTTCAAGACATGGGGCGTGTAGGTTTGTTTCAAATTTACAGTGTGTTGGGCATAACACATATATCTGCCTTTGATTACACCATGTAGTGCACATATAGATGCACAGTGAACTTACCTAACCCCTTATATAGGATATTGTACATGGAGTACAAGGCTGCGTGCTGTGTCCTACTTTGTAGACTACTGTTCCAGTACCAGGAACAGCAGAGGAGGAAGTAAGATAAAATTTGTATCAAGATAGGTCAATTTACACTATTATACCCGCCCTCCAAAAATCCTAGAGCAGTCGAGCAAATACCACCAGCTGAATATATCCAGAGTTTTTCCTTTAAATGCCTGTTGCCTTGGCTGGACTAGACTAGAGCTTGCTCCTATCCACACCAAGGAAAAGGCATAACAAGCAACCCCTTTCCCCCTCTTTATTGCACTCCTTCATAAAGGAACCACTAATTTCTTCAGTCAAGGTCAACATGTCAGCTTGAGTGTCCACCTAAATCTAGAATAAAAGCTAATACACTCATATTTTACTCGGAGAAAGCTGGGAGCTGGTGTGTACATATATATGCCCAGGCCAGCTTGAAATCAGTGAATTTAGTGTGTAACCACTGCTAAATATTTGATGTCCGGAGAGTTTAGGGGAGGATTTGTCGCTTGCTTCAGAAAGAGACCAGAAAAGTAGGTCAGCAGCCTTAGCTGGCTTTTGAGCACGCTCGTGATCTGACAGCTTTCCTGATGGCAAGCTTGAATCCTTGGCTCCAGGGCTGCAGGAAATTTTGCAAAGTGTCTTTCAAAGCTGATGTTTGTATATGCATGTGTGATTTTGTTTACTTCATTTATTTAACGCAATGTAATCAAGAACAGCAAATTATATTAAGATGTTTCCTTTTGTGAAAGCAAATAAATTAACTAAAGTTAGTAATTTAACTTATTAAAGTAATTTGCCTACCCAGCAGGTAGTTAATTCCAAATCCTAATGACTTGTTAAATGTTAAGTAGCTGAGGCAAAAGCTGCCAGGAGACTTGGACACCTTTGAACCTCTGTGCTACAAGAATGAACTTGACAGTGGAGCTCACCTCTCTGACAGAAACTTTTGGACAGAAAGACTGCCTCTCCCATGCTCACTTCTTTACCTCCTCCTCCTCCATATGGTCTTCATGAGACCCAGAACCATCTTCCTGAATCGGGTCATGTAGGATAAAATAAGTTTGTGAATTTTGATAGGATTTGGCTGCAAAAGGAGATTTTTTTTTTTTTTTTGAATGATCTTAGGTGCTGAGGTAGCTTTGTGTTTTCAAGGACAGCCTAGCAGTAATGGGGAGAAGCGTTACAGAGGTACACTTCAAAGTATTGACAGGGTGATTCTGTCCCTTTGTGGCTTTGGATTTAGATGTCTGCGTGCTGGGATTTAAAATATAGTCCTCAGACAAAATTTTTCAATAAGGACCACATGCAACTACCTCTCTATGTGAAAATAAAAACAAGGACAGGCAAATCAAGCTTTTCCACTCATTATTATATACTGGTTTTTGAACGTAAACATTCAGGCTATCTGGGAGAGACCCCAAGGTGGTGAGGGCTGGAGCTCCTTTAACAGAGGCTGAGGGACAGGGATGATCCATTCCAGGGAAGAGCCTGTGAGAATACAGTGAGGGGGCCAGTCTCTTCACAGCAGTGCACACTGGGAGAGGGAGAGACGAGTTGTAACATGGGAGATTCAGGCTGGATATAGAAATAAAAAGCTGTTTTCCTACTTTCTCGTCACTATCTAATTACTTGTAATATGTTGCCCAACCCAATCCCTCATCTCACGCTGATCCTTATTTTTAAAAAGAAGGAGTGTGGTCCTCCTTGTGATGAATCTGAGCTGGTGCTGGGTGTTGCCTTAAGCTGGACCCCTGTGCAACTTGCAAGGCAAGCAGAGCTGAGAGGTATTCAGGGACACGTGTCTGTCCCCAGCCCCACAAGGACACTGTCTGCTCAAGCTCATGCATAACGACAAAAGCTTCCTAGATGTTTTAATTTATTTTTAAGTGTTAGTTTCAGATAAAAGTGATTTCAATAATGTGCTTACCTAATGTCACTAAAGATCACAGAAGGACTAGTTTTGTAAGCTCTTCAAGTTAAAAGTTACAGTAGTATGTAGGTGTTTAAAGAAACATAGGAAAGATGCCAGTTATTTCTGGGAGAGGTGCTTCTACTTTTGGGAACAGTGAGAGGGTGGCTGTGTTATTGAGGCAGGAAATGGCAGATGAAAGATCTCCTTCCCAAGGCCCTGCTCAGCCCAGCGGAGGCAGCATGAAGCCCAGTCAGTGATAAGTAAACTACATCTCATGAAGACCACTTTGACCACTGCAGGTATGCATCTCCAGCCTAGAGAGATATATCCAACCTGCTATAAAAGCAATGTTCAAAAACATAACCAAATCTTACAGACCAACATGGTTTGAGAATTCTTATTTTTCTTCATCAGCCTGAGAAGCTGCAGTGGACAAGCAGGAGACTTTCTTAGTAGAGGCATATCTGTTATCCTTGTCACCTTGCTACCCAAGAGGAAGTGACCAGTGTGCTGTGCATCACTGGGGTTGTGGGTGCCGGCACCTGGGACTAGCGGCGAGGCTGTGGTTCCCAAGGTGGTGGTGCGATCTTGTCTCAGGAAAGGTCCCTGGTTACTCAACCATGGAAGCCAGGAGAAGCTGGCATTAAGGATACCGCAGCCCTGACAGCCGGGTCACCTAGGCTGGCTGACTATACTGCCCTTCTCCTGGTACAGAGCCAAAATAAGAGGCCAGAACTTGAGTAAATGCTTTGTGAGAAAGACAGGGCAAAAAACAACTTACTTTGTCTCAGTGGGAAATCCATGTAGAAAATATCAAAGTTAGTAAATTTCTCAGATCTTGCTATTTCTTTCAGGACATTGGAAAGTTGTAATGCTCTCTGCAAAAATCAGAAGATTTAATGATTGTTCATTGCTATTCATGTTGTTTTGCATGGATTCAGCTTTTGTCACTGATGTGTAGGCAGGAATTTGAAAGCTAATGTTGCCCTTTCAGCTGGGGGACCAGAGGTGAAAATGGGACTCTTCATCAGAACATGGATTTGCATGAGCACCACCAGCCCTTGGATTACCCAGTTCATCCTCACAGGCTGCACTGAGGCCTCAGTTGATTTCGTACGTTTATTGTAGCATATGCTTATTTCACAGGAGACCTCTTTTAGTAGTGTCCCTACACTTATGTAAGTGTTTCTTGCTTTTGGAGCCCAGTAATTTTCATTCCCCTCAAAGAAACGCAAAACTTTTCTACAAGAGAAACGTCCTCTTTTCCTATTATCCTTGACACTACTAAGTTGGGGGTGATAATGCTTATCTATGCAGACCAAACTCCAGCCTTACTTTCAGAAGAGTAAATTACTACCACTGAGCATCTGCCTAACTGATACATCCAGTGTAATTTCTGCAGCCATAACGGAGATCAGGATCTCCTAAATATTTAAATTGTGCAGTTTAGATAATAACATAGACAATTAGTTTCAGACAGGGGCTCAGAATGATTAATTCATACCCTGCAGACATATGTATTGTTCATGGACAGAAGTTACATGTACTCTATATTCTGTATTGTTGGTATGAATATATAAGCTGCAATACTGCAAAGGTTTGGAATGTGCTTAATGGCCTTCTCTGAAGTCAAGAGGGACAGGGCATAAAATGAAATACATATGTAAGCATTGGTGAAATTAAGGTCGTATTATGTTGTTTAGTGAATGCAAACATAAATACAACCATACACAGAGATGACACTTTTGGTAATATTTGGTTACTAGCTCCTTTTACATAGCTGCTGGAATTAAAAATCAGCTTGCACTCCAAGAAAATAAGTGGCTGTTATTATGTGTCATTCACTTCTACAGACAGATTTTTAGGGTGAGTTTTAAGACATCTCTGTTCCGTCTGTTCCCCTTCCTGCGCTGAGCCTGGATGCTCTCTGGTCACACCATCTGGTGATTAAGTCCACAGAAATGTGTCTGAGGAAGATTAGCACAAATCCCAAATGAAAACAGGGTAAGGCTCTTGCTCTCAGGACCTGATCCCACAGCCAGAAAAATCTATGCAGCTGGCTTTTCATACCAACAGCTCATTTGATTCAAAAGCCTTTCCTTTCTTATCAGGCACATTTTCCTCTTAAAGAACATGAACCTGAACAGTTTTGTCTCAGAGAGATCACATCCCTTGAGCATAAATTTGGGTAGCTGCAAGGTTGTAACAGGAATACCTTTACAAATCCCTTGACTTGAGCATGCTGCCTCCCAGAACCTGAGAGGCATTTGAAAGGATAAGTGTGGATGTTTTCACATCTTCTCCTTGCCTTTGGAAGAAAAAAATGTTCTGATGTCTTGCCTTTGAGGCAATTGGGCTTCTCTCCTCAGACACAGGGCATAGTGTCTGAGCACTGGGATTATCCCATTGCAGCCCAATTGAGACTTACCTCCGAGGTCAGATTCCTGAGGGTCTCATTGGGGGTCAGCCAGCCGCTGCAGGGGCTCACCTGGGCAGGCATGAGGAGAGGGGCTTTAGCAGAGGATCAAAATGAAAGGGGGCTCCTAAGATACAGCTGCAGACCTTACCTGGAGGCAGTCAAGGAAAGAGTAGAGTTGACTGTACGTGACATCCTTGTTCAGTTGTCCTGCAAAGCAGAGAGCAAACTATCATGTGCCGAATTTCTTTTTGTTGTGTTTAGGAACTGAAAGTATAATCTCTCCCAACTGAAGTGGGAGAGAAGTGGGCGTCTCAGGTTGCTTTGCAGCNCCATGCCTTACACCCCTGGGAAGGGAAGAGGCACCCCAAGAGCCCCACCACAACCCCTACCCCCAGAGTACCCTCCCACCACCAGAGCGGGGGTGCAATAGAGGTGGCATCATCAAGACATCCTTCCTGCTAAGGTGCCCATGTCCCCACAGTGTGCAGAGTCCCACACCTACATCTCCCAGATCCCTCTCCCGCCTTTCATGGGTGATTTGTCTCACGTGTGGGGTTAGTCATCACAGCCTCTGCCAACCTCCAAAGTGCATGACTGATATTTTCCCATTAACCTGTCTCTCACCCGCCAAAGAAATGCAAAGGGTTTGCAAAGCTGAAGGGTGCCTGTATGCACTCTGAGTTTCACATTTACTTCGCAGAGGTTGGCCTTAAAAAGGAGAAACGATTTTGCTGTCATGGAGGGAAGTGGATATGCTTGTGTGCATGAGGAAATTCAAGCACCAAGTCAAACACCCAGCTAACATTCCCTAAAACTCACCGTGCTATGTGAACCTGGCTTGCTGAAAAAATTATCCATTCTCTCAATCTTTTTGCTTCTTTGGTAACTACAACTAAGATGGGAATACAACGGCCACATTTTTTTGTATAAGTTGTATTATTGTTTGTAGTACACTGACCATTCCATCAGGCTTTGATACTTTTGCAGCACTGAAATAGGAATTTCTTTTTGTTGTGTTTAGGAACTGAAAGTATAATCTCTCCCAACTGAAGTGGGAGAGAAGTGGGCGTCTCAGGTTGCTTTGCAGCGGCTTCCTGATACAGATGTGTTTTCTGCCTGTCACACAGCTGCCCATCACCCAGCAGCAGTTCCAGCTGCCCAGGAAGCAAAAGGTGGGGAGTTCAAAGATCTAGGAACACTTTTGGCTATTTGGATGTTCCAGATTCCTGTAGCTTGAAGCATCAGGCCCTGGGATGGGCTGTTGTGGGGACCAGGGATTTGGCAGAAAGACAGACTGAAGTCTGGTCACGGCTGACTGGCAGCTGAATAGGGAAACCTGCTCACAGCCTGTTGGAAGATGTGCCAGAAGGGATCCCTTGCTGCAAAACGTGTTGCTTAGGATTAATTGGGTTCCTCCAAGGCAAATCAGCCCCTCTGAAATTTTTCCAACTGATCCTATAGTTAATCACTCCTGATTTGGCTACGTGTTGTCTGTGGTAATTAGATACTTAGTTAGAGGAACTGTCGCTGTGATAAACATGCACTCAAGGGAAGATTTGGGTTTATGTGACTAAAAATTAATTATGACAGGTCTCCCCTGCCCAGAAAAGGGTAAGATTTTTCCCTTTTTTTCTTTTTTTCTTTTTTTTTTCATTGGTATTAATATAGTGGTTATGAGAGAAAAATACAGGAATAGAAATGGGAAAGATGTAGGCCCATTGGTAATTACTAGGGAACCTTACAGAAACCACAGCACAGCGGCAAGCTGTCTTACCCAGTGGTTGCCAAAATCATTTGAAGTTGTAATCTACCATTTTAATGACGTGATTTAGCTTCTCTCTTTGGTGGTGAGAACTATTATGACAACAATTTCCTGCTTGTCAGATGCAAAAAAGATTCTTTTACTCAAATACATGTAACTACATGCTTTTGTATTCTTGTACTTCTAGAAAGCCAAGGAGTGAGTGGTCTGTTAATGGTCAGAGGTACTGTGTCATTCACACCCTGAGATGACAGGCTCCCAAAGGCAGCCTCCAAATCTCTGAAAAAAATGCCCCAAAGCACTTTACACTCTGAGGGAATGTCCCAAAACATGCCTGCACACAGTCTGAGGTTTCAGTCATCACATATAGGTAGTGTTGGAGGTGCCAGGCACTCAGCACTGGCAGAAAATTTATTTCTCTAATATAAAAAAAGCCTTTTGCAACCCTCTGACTTAATCTTCTGCCTCAGTCCACATCCAGTTTTACCACAACATCCACCAGTCAGTGAGTGTAAACCAAATGCCTGTCTCCACCTGTAACAACAATCAGGATGAAATGCAGGCAGATCGGCCACAATTTTGGGCCAAGATTGAGGTAGAACAGCTTGTTTACACCACCACAACATGTGTTGAGCCTGGTTTGGAGCTTGGTGGATATGGCTGGTGGGAGAACCGGGCAGAATAGGGGTCTGACCTGTCCTGCACTGGGGATGGTAAGAGCTGTCGTTCCTACTTCTGCAGCACAGCCAATATCTGCCTCATATTTCTCAGATCTCCTTCACTCTGTCAGGTTTCCTTGAAGTCATCAATAGATTCATAGATTTTTCAGGGATAGAAGGCAACATGAATGGGCAGATAACCAAGAGGAACCCCACAGCATCTCAAATTTACCTAGAGGATGGTATCTGTCATGCAGGTTATCCCAGAGGAAGCGACCATCTACCAAGCCTGTTAAAATCACATGGCTGCCATTTGGAAGATGTGAGTCCAGGTATCTCAGAGCTTGCACCACATTGGAGAGCATTTCTTTGGGTGTGGTCATGTGGGCCAGCGTGTCACGTTCCCTGAAGAAGAGGATTCCAATAGGAAATTCTGTCAGGAATACTGTGTCCCCAAAAGAGCACCTAAAACAGTGTAATTTGCTGTTTGCTGCTCTTCCACATTAAGTCGGCTGAATAAAACATCAGAAAAATGCTGTGAAGTCTCTCACTTGTCGTTGCCAAAATCAGACATGATATAAAAACCTCCCTCCCTCAGCATACCCCATCTCTCTGCTAAAAACAGACATGAATACAGAGTGGACTTTTTATAGAGTGGACTCCAGTTGTGGGTTAACCCCAGTAGGTAGCTAAGCATCACACAGCTGCTCACCTGCTTTCCTTCCTCCCCGTCCTCCCCAGTGAGACAGGGGAAGAAGAGAGAGTAAAAGCAAGAAAACCAAACCAAAGCAGTTATTGTTCAATAAGTGAGGAAGAAGTAGAAGAAGAGAGAAAGCAAGCAAAGAAGTGAAAGCAAGGGATTTCAAAACCAATCTCTCATCACAGCTGGGTGAAAGTAGGACTTCTTTCCCCATGGGTTCCTGTGCATATCTTACCTTCAACATGCTCTTTGATTATGCAAGGTAGGGATATCTAAGGTAGCTTTGCCTCTCACATGTCCTACACCTCTTACTACAGCTCTCCAGAAGGGCAGCAGAGGGGTTTGGACAATTGTGTGAGCCTGGAGAGAGGTAATACCTAAGATTAAAATAATCCACTGGAGCTGTGTCAGTGTTCCACATGGACCGAATGCCCACATTTTGTGACTCATTGTCAGGCGTGAACCTCTTCAAGCCAGATTCCCCAGCTCTGGTTTATCCTACCCCTCTTGTATTTAGCTGTAAATGCTGCAGGAGTGCGGGGGAAATTAAATCCTAAAGTTGAAACACATTTCAATTTATATAAGAAAAACAAACAAGCAAAACCACCCCAGGCTGCCTGGAGAACACTGCTCTACTTATGTTATTATAGCAACCACTTTATTACAGAAAAAGCGTTCATGCACTCTCATGGTGCATGTGTCCATAACAGGGGCTGACAGCAAGGGGGGAACACAGCCCCGAGAAGGCTGTCCCATCCCATCAAGAGACAATCCATCCTCCTCGGGAAGCAGGGTTTTGTGACAGTTTTCATTCCGTCTTGGTGGTGTGGCTCAGCTGACCAAGGTGTTCAGAGGGAAAGGTCAAGAAGAAAGACGAGGGATGTCCTTCCAAGCAAGAAGGTTGTGCTAATGACCACCCTCATTATTTTAGTGGTTCCCACATTTTGTCCTCTTACTTGTGCTCTTTGCTGGTAGAAAAGCAATCACCTTAGTGGCCAGAAGGTCCGTCCAGGTCCTTTCTTTAGGAAAGTCCTTTCATCTCTTTCTTGGCTTCCCAGGGGTAAGAAAAGGGCAAACTTGAGGCTTGCAGTGCTGAGCAAGCTGCTGGTGAATTGGGTCAGATTCCTTGTCAGTGAACACCATAGAAGCAGGAGCTTTCCAAGGCATTCTTGTTCTGTCTCGAGGCATTCAAAATGTTTGGATTCAAGGGAGGGGAGTGGGTGCTGAGTCCTTTGTGGGAGAACTATGTTCCCTTAGAAGGATTTGGGATTCTTCAGTGAGCTGCATTTTGCACACAAAATAATAATTAGGTGAGTTTCCTGGGTCCACAAATTTATCTTAATGCAGTATGTACTGCTGAAATGTTTGAGACTTTCTAGCAGGGAGAACTGAAAAACAGCATTAGGATTCAGGTTTATCCTTGTGACAGGATACCAAATCAAGCCAGTTTTGAGATAAGACTGTGGATTTGCTCTGAAATTACTTCATTTTGCCTACAGGTGTTGCAACACTTGATTTCAAAATACTAGTCTGATGTAAGGCCTCTACCACAAGTAAACGAGTCAGCATAAGCCCAAATTAATCTGACATTCATAATTCCACTTTCTCTTGTCAGTGTTGAAGCCATGCAGATATGTCAGTGTATTTCTTCACATTTCCTTTCTGTGCCAGGCTATGAAATTAAATCTGAATGAGAAGAAAGCAACCTTCTATGCACATTCGATTTTGGTGCTGCCATAAGGACTCCAAGGTGCCTGGGTGTGCACCAGGGCTGGTTGTAGTACCCTCGCCTCATTCCCCTGGGCTCACTGTGATGCCTTGAGAGGCTGACCTGGAGCAGAGCTAGACGGAGTTAAAGGATGAAATAGGTATTTATTAAAAGGCCCTAAAGGGTACACCT
>VYZR01009483.1:36355-62062 GCA_013400675.1 Oxylabes madagascariensis | reverse complement strand
ATTTTTTTTTAATTCAGCCTGAATCCTGAGATGGGGTGAGTGAAGCTAAATGAGGTGGATGCTTTTTCAAAGAAAAAAGCTGAACAGAGGCAGATGGTGAGGGGGAGAAAGTAAAAATAGGAAACATGAAACAAATATATTGTTAAAGATGCCATTTTTCTGTAGTAAAAATGCTTCAGCTTCTTGGTTTGATTGACTGTTCCTTTTTTTTTTTTTTTTTTTTACTTCATGTTTTCTGCATGCTTTATTGCATGTTAGGTACCACACAGCATGATTCAGTTTCTTCTTCAGATCAAAATTGTTAATTTTTTTCAGATAAGATGATAACAGATCAAAGGAAGTTAGGAAGCTCATGTGAAAGAATTTAAATGTGATGAATCACCCAACCTCAGCAGTGAACAATAAATGGGAGGAATTCTACTTTGGTACTACTTGGATTACACTGCTCATGGTGCAGTCAGAGTGCGGGTCTTGACTTCACTTTCCTTCAAATCTCTGAGAATAAAGTAGCTCCTGTGTTGTACCGTGAAGGCCCAAACGGACGAGGAACTCAGTTGGGAAATGAGTGTGCTCCTCTTTAACTGAATGTCAATTTATCTTTTATATTCTGTTCTTAACAACTTGAGGTCTTCTGAAAGCACTAAGAACCCAACACAAGCAAAGTCTCCTACCTGAAGTAATCATGTGGTGATAATCCCTATGGTTTTCAGTTTTCAGCTTTATTCTTATTGTTATTTATTAAATAATTAAATAATGATTCTGTTTTGGGTTAGAAACAGACGGGTTACAAGATGAGAGATGGTCTTTGGGGGACTGGTTCATGTCACTGCTGTGCTGTGTCTTTTAATGAGGTGTCAGTATTCCACTGGAACATGGAAATAAATGGCTTTGTGCCAGTGTCATAACTCCCTTTCTATCTAGAAATAACAATTATGTAACAAATGCAAAAAGCAAAGTAAAGACTCCCTAAAGTAGGACATTATGAAGTCCAAACTATTAAGAGGGGTCTAAAAGGGATTCTGTTCCTGAGGTGTAGATCTTCCCACACCTGCTTAATGAAATGGTTTGGAGTCACTCTCATCTTGCAAGTCCTTAAATCAGGGATAACTGGAATCTGGGAGAACATCCAGTGAAAGGGCTGAGCTTCCCATGCCTCTGGAAACAGGATACTCAGCTGGATCAACTTGGTCTCTGTGAGGTTTTATCCCATTACACAGATACATTAATCACTGTATGAAGAAATTTGCATTGGCATTTCCAGGGAGCAGTTTCTCAATCCCATCTCACAAACACTCATAAAACACAAGATAAATGGGGTGCTTACACATGTTCCTGGGTTAACTGACGGCTCTTGTAGCAACACGGGGTATTTTCAAATGAAAATTACACCTCAGGAGGCAGAAGGCTTCTGGAGTTTGTAAGGTGCATTATTGCCATGCTTACAGCTGGGAGCTAAACAAGACGTTTGCTCTGGAAAGACTGAAGCACGGTGCTAATCAGCAAAAAGGTGATAGCACAGCCAGGATTTTCAGTTGATGGGGGAGAGTGAGTTGATGCAGCTGTGAGAGTGCCATACAAACCTCTATAAATATATACGTAAATACATATATATATATATATAAAGCTCTGAAATTCCTTCCTGCGTGGCCACAGTTTGGGGCTGGGAGGAGGCAGCTTCTGCACCTGGTGCCCTCAGTTCCACATCTGTGCATTGCTGTGGAGAGCAAACCCCAACCTTTGGGGCCTGGGGAACTGGCTTTGGAATTTCATTCCTGAGTAGCAGCTGCTGCTTTGTAAGACACAATTCCATGTACCTGGAATGCTGCTCATTTCGGGACCTGTGTGAAACTGCTCAGGGGAAAAGTATTCGCCTTGCAGACAGGGATGTCCAGGTGGTAAAACCAACATTAATACAAATATTGGTGTGATTGAAAGCATTCCTGTGCTGTGTTTGTCACACAACAAACTTTGCTTGAGGATCAGCTCAAGCAGCTGAAATAAACACTGGCTAGTAGATCCTAATGAGATGAAAAGAAAAAACAACCCTCACAAAAATGGCAAATATGCATAACTTAATGACTGTGAATTTTTTTCTTGTGTAGTAATTAATTTTTGAGGACACTGATGCGGTCCTCTGTTTTTGCATACTATTTTTAACTTTATTAGCAGGCATAACAGCTGTAGCTTGCTTAACTAAATAGGCATAAAAGGTGAGTTGCTGCATAACTGCTTTTGTTTCCAAATTACTTGGTAGAACTAAATGTTTTTTGTACCCTCTTGATTCTCCCAGCAGCTTTGTGATTTCAAAATAAACAGGAACCTTAAGCACACAACAGGTTTTGATGTTAACACAGTTCTGTTCTTTGGAATGTGGATCTAGTTATACAAACAATAATTATATTTGTGAAGGCAATCAGAAGAACTAAATATGAAAAGCCTCTTAAACAGTCCTATTTATTTGGAAACAGTATTACTAAGTAGATATTTTACAGAAATAATGGTAAATGATGAGAAATTACATCTAAGTTAAATGGGTAAAGTGCAAGGGATTATCTTTATACACATGTATCACTGAGAATTTGGGTTATTTTGAGCAAAACCATAATTAAGCTACAATAATTATTTTAAATGTCACTTCTCTGTCAACTCACATTGTAAAATGTACTATGAAAACCTGCTCACAGGCTGAAGATATAAAAGATAAAAGACAAAGATAGATTTCAGAAAATGATGGCTCTTTTCTCCAGTTCTTTATTTTCAAGTTATGTAAATGTTGGACAACAAACCACAACAATTGTTTTGGTTATTTCAGCTGATCCAGAAAATGCAAATAAATATTTTTATAAGCCTTCAGTCACCTACTAGTTCTTGAGCCAACTTGAGTTGTTACTGTGACTCCATCAAATCTGACAGTAGAAATGATAAAAAACAAATTGGCAGACATGATTGTCCCTCTCTTGTTTAGATAAAATTATCCAAATATTGCTGGCTAACTTGGTCTGAGTTTGTAGTTATTGCTTTTAAAACGCAGGCTGTGTCAGCAGGAGTGTGCGGAGGTGCCAAGGACCCGGTGGGATGCAGGTTTCGTACATGTCACTCTTAGAACACACTGTGGCACCTGGGATTGCAAATTCTCACTGCATTTTCTTTCTCTTGGCGTCACTGATTTAGCATTTTCACAGGTAGGTCTCATTTCAAACATTTTTTGCTCTTCAGAGCAGAACTCCAGTTTTGTCCCTGAACCTGGCCTTTCAGAAGGTAAGATAACCACGCAATATTTTGGATATTCTTCCTGCGAATTGCTGCTTGGGAAAACAGTAGATTTTTTAATTGTGCGTAACACGGGTAATCGAAGTTTGTTATTAAACAAACATTAAAAGAACAGGTCTCCTTAAAACCGGGCCCGGGCCCCTCCCCGCCCTCACGCGTGTCGCGCCATCAGCGCGCGCCGCCGGTCACGTGTCCCGTGTTTACCTCGGGCAGTGCCGGCGGTGGCGGCGCCGCGGCGGGTGAGGGACGGACAGACAGACCGGCCCCGACCGACGGACCGAGTGACCGACCCACGGACCGGCCCCGACCGACGGACCGGCCCCGACCGACGGACCGAGTGCCCGACGGACCGAGTGACCGACCCCGAGCGACGGACCGGCCCCGAGCGACGGACCAACCGACCACCCCACCACCCCGCCGGGGACAGCAGGAGTCGGGGAAAAGGGAAGGGCGGCGGGGAGAAGCCACACGCCGCAGGGGCGCTCTGAGGGTTTGTCCCCTCTCCGGCGGTGTGAGGTGCGCTTGTCCTCCCTCAGGAGCGGCGAGAGGGGCTGGTGTCCCCTCAGGGGTGGGATGAGGCGGGAGTGTGCGTGTCTCTGTGTGTGTGTGTCCCAGGAGCGGCGTGTGGTGGGAATGTCCCCTCCGCTCAGGAGCGGCGTGAGGCGGGAATGTTCTCTCCCGTCACGTCAGGAGCTTGTGGTGGGAATGGCCGCTCCCGTCAGGAGCGGTGTGAGGCGGGAACGGCTTCTCCCTTTCCCTCCCCTCAGGAGCGGTGTGAGGCGGGAATGGCCCCTTCCCTCCCGTCAGGAGCGGCGTGAGGGGGGAATGGCCCCTTCCCTCCCGTCAGGAGCGGTGTGAGGGGGGAATGGCCCCTTCCCTCCCGTCAGGAGCGGTGTGAGGGGGGAATGGCCCCTTCCCTCCCGTCAGGAGCGGTGTGAGGGGGGAATGGCCCCTTCCCTCCCGTCAGGAGCGGTGTGAGGGGGGAATGGCCCCTTCCCTCCCGTCAGGAGCGGTGTGAGGGGGGAATGGCCCCTTCCCTCCCGTCAGGAGCGGTGTGAGGGGGGAATGGCCCCTTCCCTCCCGTCAGGAGCGGTGTGAGGGGGGAATGGCCCCTTCCCTCCCGTCAGGAGCGGTGTGAGGGGGGAATGGCCCCTTCCCTCCCGTCAGGAGCGGTGTGAGGGGGGAATGGCCCCTTCCCTCCCGTCAGGAGCGGTGTGAGGGGGGAATGGCCCCTTCCCTCCCGTCAGGAGCGGTGTGAGGGGGGAATGGCCCCTTCCCTCCCGTCAGGAGCGGTGTGAGGGGGGAATGGCCCCTTCCCTCCCGTCAGGAGCGGTGTGAGGGGGGAATGGCCCCTTCCCTCCCGTCAGGAGCGGTGTGAGGCGGGAATGGCCCCTTCCCTCCCGTCAGGAGCGGTGTGAGGGGGGAATGGCCCCTTCCCTCCTCTCCGGAGCGGCGTGAGGCGGGAATGGCCCCTTACTCCCCTCAGGAGCGGTGTGAGGGGCTGTCCCGCAGTCCTTCGCCGTGTTCCGACTGGAAGCTGCTCCGCTCTCGGCCGCTGCTGCCGCCGAGACACGCCGAGGGGTGGAAGACCCGGACGGGTGGGCGCGGGTCGGGAGCCATCGGTGCGGGCCTGCAGCGGGAGCTTGACTTGCGGGGTACAACCTGTTTTTCTGAGCTGCCTCTCCATAACACCTCTCCTTTATTTCCAGGCTCACCATGTCCCCGCCAGCAAAGAGGTGTGGAAGGCCCCCAGTGTTGTCTTTTCGGGAAAAGAAAAAGAGAAAGCAAAGTCTTGATAGAAGAAGGGGAAAAACAAGGATTTATGTGGGAGATCACATTGACCGGTGGCTGACACTTAAGGAAAAGTTGGATTTCAGAAATGACGCAGAAGTCGCAGGGTTTTTACTGGACTTGTGAGTAGATTGTCATGATACTCCTCTGTTTGCTAATACTGAGTAAATAATTCTGAGTGTTGATACCAATTGTGTCTTGTCTTTCTAGGTATGACAGCTACAACCTGTTGTCAAAAGCTCCCCTCTGTCTCCACTCTGAGGGTGTGAGAAGGATCGCTGGGAAGGAAGAAGGAGCACTGTCACCCAGCACTCCTTTAATAGCAGCAGATGGAACGTTAGTACTGTCCTCTCCTTGCTTGGGAAGGGTGGATAAAATATTTTTCTTGGTACCACCTGAAAGACTGTAGCTCACATTTAAAAAGAATGAGATAAAAGTTATATATAAAAAAAGAAAATATACAGCTAATTTTAGTTAAATTGAAGATTTTGAATATCTTTTGTGGAAGATTTTCATGTCTTTGTTTTCTTGTTTGTATAGTTGAGCACATGACACTACTGCAGATGAAACAGAGGCAGAACTTTTTTTCAGAAGAAGTGTTTCAGTTAACAGGTTGGTTTATATTTGCAGGTATGACAACCATGACCAGCTGCCTAAAGAATCTGCTTGTTCTGGATTTGGAGATGTGAGATTTGTAACTGTGAAAGAGGAGCAAGAGATGCCGGGGGACTGCACATTGACAAGGACTGATGACAAGTTAGTGATACTGTGGTTTTTTGCACGTTTCTCATTTGAAAGTATTTTGAATTGATTTTATTATCACTTTTCATTTAGTTTATTAGAAACTCATATCATTCCTATTCTGCTTCATTATCTAAAAACATTTTGGTACGTAATCGATGGTCCAGTCCTTCTGAGGCAAGAATCTGAAAGAAATATTGGAAAAGTTGTAAAATACCTAAGAGTACAAGCAGCAAACCCAGTGACTGCCTTCCTTAATTGTGTCCAGGGTTCATGAGTGAGCAAGGAAACAGCCAGTACTTTACCTGTGTCCCCATCAGCAGTTTTACAGTAGTGCAGTGTCCAGGAGAGTGTGACTGCATGTGCTTTAACCTTTCTCAAAAGAAAGATGTTTCATTGTGGACCGAGTGATGTTGCACACCCAGTGATGTGTTAAACTACCTAAAAATAGAGCCGTGCTCAGCGAGGCCACCCCGCCATCGACTGCTGGTGTCTGGTACTGCAGTGTCTTCAGTAGCTGGGGCATTCCCAGCTGATCAGAGGAGCCTCCAATAGGTATGCTTGTCCATTACTTTTTCTTTAGGTTTTGATTATCCACAACAATCTTACTGAATAATTTATCCATGACTAATTCTTCTGACTTTTAAAAAACTTTATCTTTTGATGTGTGCAGGGAGACACAGAGACCATAGGACATTGCATTGGCATTGCATGATCTGTCCAAACCCCTCGCCAATATGGTGAAGTATGTCAAGTACCATGTTTGTCTGATTCTCATCCACTGTGGTTTTCTTTGTGACTTTCCTAATTGTTCTTACTTTTGATTTTAGTAGGTGAACAAGCTGGGATTTGGAAAGCGATTCTATGGCAGAGAAGAATCCTTCAGGAAGCTAGGTCAGGAGCAAATAAATACCAGTGAAGCTGAAAATTTCAAGTATATTCTTCAAAATAGCATTTTTCTCTGGCACTATAATTTTAGTTTCGTGTGCAGCAGTAACTGAATTCCTGGGACTGATTTGATACAGGTGAGACAGAGGGTTTGTGTTTAATTGATTGCTTACTTCAGCCTTCTGAGATGCGAGAAATATTGTGAAAAATTGTGGTATGAAAATAACTTTGTTGCCGTAAAAGGTGAGGCAGTGTGGCTTTGGAAGAGTCTCATGATACCAGTGTGAAGGTTCTAAATCCCACCACGTACATAAAATGCTGGACAAATGATCAGGCACGTACACAATGATAATTGGACAAGGCTAAGGAGCAACAACTGCCTAAGGATGAGGAGAGTCAAAAATAAGAGGAGTTATTGAGACAGGCCTCCTAGGGCGTGCTGTGTTATTCCAGGGAATATTTACCTACCAGGAGTAGTTGTTTAACCTCACTGTGAGGACAATGGTTTGTGTTTCAGTGTCTGAACACCACATCAGTGGTGACACTGTTGGGTTTGTCATTCATTCACAGGATAGCAGTGATAGTGCTGATGTCAGTGAGGTTCTCACTGCCTGTGGGATGTCCATACAGGGGTCAAGGCAGTTGCCCAAAGTCCTGTTGGTAGCTGAACTTGGCATCTTAAAAGTAAGACCAAACTCAATTGCTAACTCAATGTTTTTAGAAATCTGGGCAAATAAAAAATAGTGAGTTTTCTTCAGAAGGGAGCAGTGCTTATGGTAATGCAGACTTCTTTCTTGTTTTCAAAGGTGTGGTACTGCACTTCCTATTGAAGGGAGGCGATGCAGGCGGGTATTTCCTGCTTTCCAGCCACTTGGCTGTCAGGTTTTCCTGTTGTTGTTTTGGGCTTTACCAAATATGTCTTTTCATTCTGTGCCTGTAAGGGTCAGGAAAAGAGCAAGGTCTTATTGTAGGTGCTTCATTAGCACATTCAGAATTAATAATCATGAAGCAGCTGTTGTATTCTAGGCTTTTTATTCAAGTCTACTTTTAGGTTGGCTAAACAGTACCTATTAAGAACTGCACACATCAAAGACAGTAGAGGAAGAACACATAAATTCAGCTTCACTGGTGGCGTAATGTTTGGTTTCTGGCTTGCTTTTGGAGCCTGATACTGGCTTTCAGCAGTTGTAGAGAATTAAGTTGATGGACAAACAGTGAGGGAGTCAAGTGACTTCAAGATTCATGCCAGGTGAAATCAAGGGGCTTTTTGAGTTGTGGCTGTTGTGAGGAGTTGGCAGGTTGATATGACAGGAAGGAAAGAATGTACAGAAATTCTGATTTAAAGGGGCATTAGCAAGGCAAAGCCAAATGGAAGTGTTACCAACCCACATCCAGTAAGATTTCTGAACACAATCAGTCCTTATCCAATGCTTCTTCTGTTATTACTTCTAACTTTAACATTTGGAATTTAACCAAGGTAATTTAAAATTCATTTTTCTGGTTTACATGTAACAATTACAAAGCTGTCAAAGCAGATAATAAAACAATATTTTTTAAAATAGATGGTATTTGTTCTAACGTTGAAAAGTAATGAGTTAAAGTAGTCGAACAGGGTTTTTTGAGGAAGCTTTGGGGAAATTGAGATTCTTTCACTGTTGTAGTAGTTGAATGATAGGGATTCAAAAATTCCATCACCTATGTTAATAAGACAGATTCTCATGATAGAACTGCCCATGCCAGGGGATTGGAATAAGATGATCTTTAAGGTCCCTTCCAACTCAAACCATTCTGTGATTCTATGAACTGACTTTTTTGGGATTTGGTTATGGACTGTATCTTTTTTTTTTCCCTCAGTTGAGTAAAAATGAAACAGAGTACAAATACAAAATAGATCCTCAGAAGTGTCACAGCAGTTCAGCCACGAAGACTGAAGTGTGCAGTAGGATGAGTTGGTGTCAGTCAGTAACAAATGTTGAGTTGGGAAGCCCCAGCTTTGTAGGAGGCTTCAGCCTGTCCCTGTCTCTCCTAAAATGGCACAGGCAGCACCTTTGGTAATGATTTTTGCTACACAGCCTTCCTTATAGCTGTAGGACTTTGCAAGACTCTGTATTGCAGGACTTCTCTTCATCTTGAGTAATGTTTTCTCTGAAAAGCTGTGTGATTACTGTCCAGACAAAGCAGTTGTTAAGTGCAATTCCCTTGGAAAGCAAATAAACAATCTCCAGGGAAGGTCCAGCAAGCTGTTGATGCTGGAGACTTTCCATGACAAAGGTGAACAGCTGAGGAGTTTCTTAGCAAGCAGGAAAGAAAAAGTCAGATTTAAAAGAAAAAGGCGGGGGAAAAAAAGCCTGATAAATATAACCTGCTTGGTAGGACAGCTTCCTGTGCTGTCCAAACAAATCAATTTTCAGTGCCTTGTTGTGACTAGTTGCAATTTTTCATTAGCCTAAAAGATTCTGCATGTAATGTTTTTGAGCTTTAGTGTTCATAGTTTGTTTTTAATTAAAGAAAGAAAAAGAAAAAAACCTAAAGAAAACCAACCACCCTTCACCCCTGACAAACCACAGCCTGTGGTTGTTTCACTAATGTGACTTCAAAGGGACTGTAACACAGCTTTTCCTTGCACACAATTGAGTGGTTTGTCCCAGACAAGTAATTTATTGTAATGCTGAATGTTGGTCTGTATTTCACTATAGTGAAACCTGTTTAAAGATCATAAACCATAAGATGTTGGTCTCTTTGTGTGTTTTGCACATAGAAAAGCACAAATGCACTTACTGTGATATTTCCTCTTATTTCCAAGTTAGAAGATTGTATTAAGGGAATGCACTTCCCTTGACATAGTGAAACAATATAAACTTATTTCATGTGTAGGTATTTGAATGTCATGTTGTAACTGTTATTATTGTATTGCTTTCCAGGGTGAGCAGCAAGAAGAAAATCAAGCTCTTGCATAACAATACAGGGGCAGTTTTTACTCCATTTTGATTTTGCTGTGAGATTATGGTGAACTGTAAAGAATCACTGTAAGTTGTGTTAAATTCCATGTTGTGTTGATAGCACATTAAACTTAATTACCTAAAGTTTTATTGTGTTGTGTTAATGTTAATAAAGTGTGTGGAGTGGATTATTTACCTGGGAGAGTCTGTACAGAGTTCTCTGAGGGGCAACAAAAAGAACAAGCCAAAGTGCTCATGGTATTGCTAAACTTAGTCAGAATTTAATAACTTTTTGTGGATTGTCTTAATGACTGAGTTCCTTACATTTTGTTAAAAACTCAAAAGGGTGAAGATGGAGATAATAGTGCAGTGTCGGTTGCAACATCAAGTGTGCTTCTATCTGAATGTGTTTCTTGGAATGGTTTTCTTTAGGGAGCAAATTTAACATATCCCATGTACTGGAAGTTGATTTGTGCAGTCCATTGATGCTCTGAAAAATGATGGGTAAAAATGCTGGACTGTAGCTTGCGTTGTGTTGGTGCCTTTGAAAAAATGAGTAATTGAGATCAGCTACTCTGGTGCTTATCTAAAATCTTTTGTGATTGAATCATTTGATATCTTGCTTTGGCTTTTGCTACCACAAAAGCTGATACATGAGCTGATACGTGATGCATCTTAATTATTTTCTTCTGTAACAGAAATGAAATAAGTGCAGTACTTTCAGTAACTGAAGTTCTACAGAATGTTTTGTACTTACCAAGTGTGAGTAATCCTGGAAAGGTTTTGAGCCGAGGAGCTGAGGTTGGTTTGGTGTTCAGGTTGTTCAGTGTGTGGTTGTCAGAAGCACAGAAACTTCCAGTTTTCTGATTTTAACTTTTTTTTTTTTTAACCGCACACTTGCATGAGCTTTCAGGTCTTGATCTTACAGTATTCAAGCCAGCTGGGCTTTCCCACCAACTTACACCAAACCAGCTTCTCTGTGGGGAGAAATTCCCCTAATTAGATCATAATACTCTGCATTCAGTTTTTTAAATGAGCTACTTCACTGGCTGTAAGAAACTGCTGTTGTTCTTAAATATTAATGCTTTTGAAGTATCCGAATTCAATGTTGCTTTATGGACAATAGATTTTATGAACATTTTTGTCTAAATGTTGCACAGATAGATCTTTAAAAAAAAAGTTGAGAAGGCAGTTTTTTCAGACTTTCTCAAAATGAAAATGCCACTTCCTCTGTATTTGTGTTCTCTCTTCGCTCTGTACCGTTCAGATTTTTCTTTGACTACCAAACATTGATTCATGTAAATAACTCAGTTTGGCTCACGGAATAAGTGGGACTGGTGACACTCTCTGTGAAGTGTCTTCCAGTGCTCTCAGATTTTCAATTGTTGGTGTCATTAGACTGAGAAGGGAAGAGGATTCTGCCTTCCATTACATTTTCTTCCAACATCTTCAAGATCAGAAGAATCCACAACTGTGCCATATTCTCAGCCAGTTCAACCTCGTTCTTGTGCCTTTGTAAATGCACACTGCAAATATTTATATTATTTAACGATTTATTGTTATACAAGTAGAATAATACTGCCTGTACCTGATTCGTGGAGTTGCACTCACTATGTAAATTACTGATAGAGTGATTATTCTCGTTCATAGTACTGGAATATAGTACAACTCATCCCTGACTAAGGCTTCAAACCTCCCATTACACTGGCACTTCATGCTGAAGAAAAATCAAGAGAAAGTAGGCTTCTAAACATTTCTTTTTGTACTATTACAGTGTGACAGATGATATATTTGGGTTGCTATATGAGCATATGCTTTTGAATATCTGACTTCTGTAGAGCAGAATATTATCATAGTTATTTTCCAGTAAAGTTAGCAGAATGGTGAATGGAAATGATTCTGAGACAAGATTCTTTCTTCTCATGGATATGATGAGCAATGGCTCTGCTTTAGTCAAAACGGCCAAGTAAGGCTTTCTGCTCCTGTAGGCCTGTGGGAATTGTGGAATTTGATCATGTTCAAATGTCAAAACGAAACCCATAAGAATTATTTACCTTCTTATTCCAATGATACATTAAAAATGTGCATTTAGGAGAATTGCTTTAAGCAGAATTGTAAGTTGTATTGTTGGCAATACTGAATATTTAGGGCATAAACCTGTAATGTCAAATGAGAAATTTTTCTTTAGAAATTTATAGTGAAAGGCCAATAGTAGCTGTAAAAACACCACATTTTGGGTTTGTTTTGTGTTTGTAAAGTGGATTTAACTGTGCCAGCTGTTTCCTTAGAACTGTGGATCTATCAAATCTTTTGCAATGTGAGTATTTACGTACATAAATTGGGAAACTTTATCCAAATAAGGGCTGTTCTGTGTTGAACTTAAATTTCGTACCATTAGTTAAGTAATTGAAGTTACAATGCACTGGTTTTCATAGTACTGGCTTAATCTTCCATTACTAATCTTTCACAAGAAGCTATTTTCTAAAATCACAATAACTACAATTGTGCTCTTAGCTCACATAATGCAGTATCACCTGAAAACTTTGTGTGTCTTGCTGGGGGAAGGTAGCCTGGCCTGTATTGTGATTGACTTTTGTAGTAAAAAACCCCTACAAAACAGGAGGAAAAATTGTTTAAAATAGCTCTTACAGATTACTTGGTGAAAGAAGGAGTTTTGCAGATGATCCCAGACCCACTGGAGGGGGGAGCAGAACTGAGGTGAGATACTGGAATAGGGTACTTAAAGAGTGTTTCAATGCCCTGTTTCCTTGCCATTTCAAATTGCTGTTTAATTCTGTGGCTCTTTCCTTTCTCTGAATGCTTACAAGTCTGTAAAGCTTGATCAAACAGTCAAGAGGAATGCTGCACTGAGGCAGACTAAGAATACATCAGGGATGCAGGAACCTGGTTTTATTCTGAATTCTTTAGGCTTACTAGGTCATCATGGGTTTTATCTTGTGGTAAAATTGAAATATAAAATACGACTTTTATAAGCCATGATCATTTATCTGATTTAATAGTATGAAATACTATCATCAGTGTGATGATGCTTGTTGTTACTTTTGCAAGAGGCTTACATGTCCTGTGCCTGTTAGTGAGGAGTCTTTGGGGCTTCTAAATCAAAACACCCCGAACAAGTTTCAGCTGTGTGTCATGTTAAGCATGTTCTCGTGAGTCACTGCTGAAAATGCTGATCAGTGGATAGCAGGAAGGAGAATGCATCAAAGGAGGAATTCCAGAGGTTGGAGAAGTGGAGGATCAGTTTGAGGTGTGTAAATGAAATGTGGGTCAGAGAGGAATGCTGAACCTGAGCGCTGTTTGTGGTTTGAGTGTCCTGTGCCAGGACAAGCCTGCTTCCTCTCTTTTCCCCTGTCTCAGCAGAAGCGATTAATTTCATTTATAATTCCAGAGAGATTCCTCACCACTGCAGCACTCAGAGCCCCGGCAGTGAGGATTGTGGTTTCACAATGCTGAGGATTCAACAGACAAACTGGACACTTGTGAGATCAGGTAGAGCTGATAAGTGTGAGAAGTTGCATCTTTACTACCTCACTTGGCTCACAGAGCAATACCTCTTTCTGTAGTTCTTGTGCACAAATGTAAAAGCTGACTTGTATTTAAGAAGCCAAATCAGTCTAGTCTACTCGGTGCTGTGTGTAATCATGCTCTGTATGCAGTGTTCAGTGGAGCTGTAACCAGAGACTGCCCAGGGTATCTAGAAATACAGAGGGCAAGTGTTTGTGTGTGTGTGTACACACGCAGCCCCAGTCTCCAGTTTATTTTATGGGATCTTAAACTAGCATGGATTGAAAGGGACCTCTGAAGGTCAACTCATCCACCCTGCTCCAAGTGGGGCTGACTTCAAGTTTGGATCAGATTACTCAGAGCCTTGGCCTTCTGAGAACCTGGGTATTTTATAGAATTTTGTAATATTCTTTCATAAACATGGGATCCAGAATGGTTTCATCTTGCATTGATGTTTTCCATTTTTCCTTTTTACTCTTATTGTAATAGTCAAAGTGCTGATCTATGGCTTTTAAGATATGTGACCTGACAGTATGGGAACCCTTAAAATACATTCATGGGGGCAACTTAATACAGCTCCAGGCAATTTCTGATTTGAATGGCTTTGTCTGTGCTAGGTAACAGTGTGTGCACGTGGCGATGTTCTAAGGTGTATCACTGAGACCTTTCTTTCTCTGGCTTTAAGAGAGCATATGATCTGAAGTGAGATGACTGCAGGCACTGTGTTAAGTAATCTTTTTTATGCGGTCACTGTTGTGTGTTTGTAAACATCTGTCTATAGTAGCAAAAATACTTTGGTAAGTGTGTATGCAGCAAGCAAAGACAGTGAAAAATCGGAGTCTCTTGTATGGACATATGTTGCTATTTAACTTAGTTACATTGGTTCTTTGGCTTCAGTCAGGTTAGGTGACAAAATGCATATGCTTTCCTAAAAAAAGTTGGGATTACATGTTTTAAATCTAGCTAAAGAAGTAATTGTTTTTCAAGATAGGCTATTCTTTTCTGAAGTGAGTGTGTATTCCTGTTCTTCATCTCCACATCCTTGGAATATCTGTTAAGTCTCATCCTTGCTCTTCCTGGTTCTCTGCACAAATTTCTTTCCCCTCCTGTATGCTCCTTCTTGGTTGGTCAACCTTGGTGCAGACATTGGAAGACATTTCAGCAGAAAAATTTCATCAGTGTTTGTAAGCTTTGTTTAAATAATCATTTCAAAGCAGTTTTTGACATGACCTATTTTTGAAGTGAATACAGTAACACTAAGACAAGAAGTGCTATCTTCAGTGGCAAAAAATAAAATCTCATGGTAGTAGGGTTTTTTGGAATTTAAAAAATCCATCATAAGATAAACTCGACCTGGCTTTGAGTATGGTACAATAGTGTTTAGCTTGTGATTCAGCTGTTGATCTGGGATGACTTAAAGTGAGTCTCTACAGAGCAGCTCTGATAATTCTTGTGCTGATTTAAATCCCAAATTAGATAAAAGTACTTGGGGATAATAGACTGCAGCATATTTAATACATCCCAGTGACTTGTCTTTTCTTTTCCAGAAGGGCAGATGAAAGTACGGGAGGCAGTAGATAATTCTCATAGTTAATATATCCCAGTGACTTGTCTTTTCTTTTCCAGAAGGGCAGATGAAAGTACGGGAGGCAGTAGATAATTCTCATAGTTGAAAATGATTCTTGTCTGTAACATCCTCATTCAGTGTGTTGTGTGGGCTTGCAGATACGAGCTTGGGTAAGATTTGAGCAAAAATACCTCACCAGGTTGTGCTTTGGTTGGGAATTTTGCTATAAATTAAGACAGCTGCAGGTGTGTTTTGTGAACATGTAGAAAAAAGAACTGTTCTGTAATTCATGTAGCTGTTGTCTCCCTATTTCTAAAATAGTCCTAAATCAGCATTTTTAAAAGTCTGGTCATATGTTTGCATAACTTTATTTCAAGATTGATGAATTATAAATACATATAGGAAATGCAGGAATAAGGTTCTTTTCCTTCTTGTTTGGGGTAGCTTCCAAAAGCCATAGCCAGAAGAGGAACTCTGCTGGAAGTCCAGAAATGCTGTAGTGAGTGTGCAGTGTTCCTGTCAGACCCATCCCAGGCTATCCAGGGTAACGGGACCCTGGGCTCATGTTCCACCTCCCACAGCTGCTGCTGCTCTCCCCTTCTCCTTTTCCAGTGTCCCCACAGCCTCTGACACACTTTGGGAGTCCATGTGGTAACCTGGAGACAGGAACTCGCCTAAACACACCCTCAGAAGGGTGCTGGCTTTGGGTTTTTTAATTCCTGTCATTTCTCTCATGTGGTTTGTTCTCAGTCACACCAGGGAGGTGCTGTGAGGCTGGGAACCAGTGGCAAGCCCAGGAAATGACACTACCCCTGCAAGCTTGGGATTGAGCTGTGGGCTAAACATTGATCTGTGACGTGAAACACCTTTTCACCTTGTAGTCATGCATAAAAGCACTGAGGAAAAAGCTGATCCAGCTATTCAGATTATTATGTCAAGTTATTCTGGGATTTTAGGCAAATAACACCTATTTTTGGTGACAAATGTAAAGCCTATTGAGCATTAGAAATAAGATATTAAGGATTTAACTTAAAATTATGAGCTTTCGGAATGCTGATTTTAAGAACTTTTTTCATTTGCCTATTCTGCCTCATACCATCCTAATAAAAAAACAAAACAAAACAAAAATGTAAAGAGGTGTTAAGAGGGAAAAAAAAAGTTTGTGAGGATACTTAGTAGATGTTTTAAATTTGCTTGTTTCAAATTTTGATTACTCTTTGATATCAGATCTTTGTGGTGTAAAATGGCAAAGGTGAGTTCCAAACTGCAGGGCAATATTGATGTATTTGGTGGTGAGGTGACACCAGGTGTTCTCAAAGAGGGTGAGTTTTGTGTTTAGAATTCTGTATTGGGAATTGGAAGAAAAAAATATTATTGGATACAAAAATGTGTCTCTTGGATGTCCAGTGATCCTCTCTCCTTTCCTGCTTCCATCCATCCTAATCTTGGTTTATTCAGTTACAGCTGTGAGTGATGTTTTATTTCCCCTCTTGTGTACTGAAACCCTGCCTCTGCAATTACTGCAGCTCTTTTATTGGGGAAAAATAGCCTTTCAGTCTTTTCTTACAAAGGAAGAAAATTAATGGAGTGAGATTTTCAGCCTCATTTACATGCTTGGTTTTGTGTAAAGACCGAACAGAATCACAGGTGTCTGATTTTCAAAAAAAGTTGATAAACTGAATGAGAACAGTTTTCTGTGGAAGAAACTGAAGACTGTTACTGGTGTTAATTATGGGAACCACGCTCTTACCTGTATTTGCTTTTTTTCTTTAATCAAAATGGAGCAGAAATCAAAGAATGAGAATGCCACATGATTTATGCATTACAGAAACACATTTTGTTGCACAAGGGCTATCAGAAGAAGACTCTTGAAAAGCCTCTGAGGTAGAGGGCTAGCAGTTGCTCTACTTGGGGTGTTGTCACACTGATACAAACTCAGTTCATAATGCTGCCTTCAAAGCTTGGCCAACCTGAGAGGGGGCCAAAGCCCCCTGCTTTGAAATTAAGAAAGATACCTTTATATTGAGCAACATTTCTCTTAAATTTACACATAAAGGTCGGGCCCAAAGGTCAGGCGGGAAGACAATGACTGGCCCCAAACTTGCAAATAAAGTAATTTCTGGAGAGCTCTGTACCGGTATATGATAAGAAATGCATTGAATGATGTGTCACAGGTCAGTTTGCAGAATTGTGCTTACATCAATAATCAATTTGATTCCTGCAAAGAACTTCTTACTAAAGTGTTTTCTGGGGAGGAAAACACAGCCTTATTTAGTAAAATAAAGGCAATTTGTGTGAAAAGTGCCATTAGGGATGTGATGAGGGAAAATACAAGTAGTCCCTTGAAACTGATTAGTAGAAAGTTAAAAATTCATTAGAATCCTGGAGCCTGCCAACACGCTAATTAATTAAGTTGTTGAGTTGTTGAGCTTCTCAAGTCATCCCCAGCACTGACCAGCCCCAGGGCAGTGACAGCAGTCTGCAGGGCAGGGCTGGTGTAGCTGCTCTATTTACAGACAGGTTCTAAATTTAGTAGTGTTTTACAAATATATTTTGGGGTAGAAGCTTTAAATGGTGATGTGTGAAAGTTGACTGATTTTAAGTTTGTGTCCTTGGGTGAAAGGGCAATGTGTATATGAGCTGCAACCTACTAATATTTTAACTCTATTTTAAACTCTCAGTTTCTGGTTTTATTTATATCTAAGAATCCTGTTAGAAAGCGGCTGGATTTTATCTGCAAAGCTTTTGTACTGGGCAAGTTTCAGGTGGCATAAACAGCTTATGATAAATCAAAAAAGTCCTGTAGTCCTGTAGCTGATGCTGTAGAATGTGCTCTGCTGTGTAGTTGATGCATGTTGCTGTTCTTCTCCAGTGCTGCAGTCCATCCTCAGAAAAGCTTTAAAAGTATTTTAAAATTATTACTTATATTGGTCTGTATATTTATTACACATATACAAGTGCTTCTCTTCATGTTAGTTTTCCATGGTTTCTACTGAGCAAACTTTACTTTCCTGTTGTTTTGGGTTGTGTTTTTTTTTTTCTGAGCCACACATTAAGGGGAGGTTTGGGTTGGACGTTAGAAAAAGACTTTTCCTGCAGAGCTGGGGAGACTGTGGGGCACTGAGCAGGTTTCCCAGGGAATGGGCACAGCCCCAAGGCTGCCAGAGCTCCAGCAGAGCTGGGAAACGCTCTCAGGGATGCACAGGGTGCCATTGTTGGGGTGTCCTGGGCAGGGCCAGGAGTTGGGCTGTGACAATCTCTGTGGGTCTCTTCCAGCTCAGGATATTCTGTGGTTCCTTGTGCCAGTTTTGCACCTCACTCAGTGATTTAATAACTGAAGAGCTGTGTGTTGCTGACTGTAGTAACTGTAAAAATTACAGGCAAATTATTGCACATTCCTCTTGTGTTCAGTTCTGTCACTATGCAAACAGACAGTTCCCATGGCAGCAGGGATGCCCCACACAATGCACTTGGGAACACCAGTAAGGAACTCTGCATCCTCATCACAGGATGGGTTGTTTATTTGGTGGTTGCAATACAGTCTACTGCATCATTCCTTTTCTGAGACTGAAATGAAAATAGAATATCAAATTAACCACAGGCTAATTCAATTAGCACAATAAATTGAGGTGGAGGAGATGGGCTTTGAAGAACCCAAGTTCTCAGCAGAGAGATTTATTCCTCTGTTGAACATCTGTCAGTAATTACTGTCTGAGCATCGGTAGCTTCTGGTCACAGACTCTGCTGGCTGTTCCTAACACAACCCCGTGTTGGCCTTTGACTGGTGAGACTCAGCTTCATTTTTCTGCTCCTGATTGAGGTACTGCAGTGCCTGTGTGTTGGTATTCTGAATATCTGCTGAAGGGAACTCTTTTCCTCATGTGTGGTTCAGTTTTCCCCAAAGGACTCACCTTTACAGTGCTTATTATGCATCACCCAGGTGAAAATGTAGAAGTAAGTGACATCTTTCTGCCTCAATATTCTATATTTGCAGTAGATATAAATTGGTTTTCATTGATTTTTGTTTCTTTTCTCCCTGTGTCAAAAAGACTTTGGTATTGATATTTGGGCAATTTTTTTTTTAAGGTAATCTCAGACTTGTCTGTGCTGTCCATTTTGTATTGCAAGGCATGTTAACATGAGTCTGAATCTTGAAAAGATTCCTATCTCTCCTGTCAGAAATGTTTGTATTTTCCCCTCACCCTTGTGGAGGTTTTTGAACACCTTGTGATTTGCACAGGACTCAAACAGAATCTGTCCAGCACAGCATCTGTTTGGTTTTTTCCCTAAATAAGTTTAAACAGCTGTTTGTTGTTCAAGTGTTCTCCTCCTAGAAAGAAGTCAATGGTGCAACGTCCTCTCTCTCTCTCTTTTATCAGAACTTTAAATGCTCTATGTTTTAAAGATTAGGTCTAAACTTAAGGAAGTTTCATAGAAAAAGCAATGAAATATGACAACCATTCTGAATATTTTGAGATTTGTTAGGAAAATGAGAAAATCTATTGGGCCAAACCCGAGACTGAATGTACTTCAGTACCTTGTTTTGTCTTCAGGAAGGACATTCTCAAGCAGCTCCATCTTATGTCAGTGTTACAAATGCAGTTGTGCAAGACTGGTTCTTGGTAGATTTTGGTATAAACAGAGAACAGAGGTTGGTTCTTGTGTTGGAGGATTCCTAATAGGGATGGAAAATGTCCTATTTTAAGTTGTCCAGGCTTTGGCTACACATTAAAAATACCAATGCTAAATACTTTATATGGATGTGAAAAGTAGTGCTGCTGTCATCATATTCCTTGTAGGATTTCCTTTGTGTGCTTTGAATTCAGCCAGTTTCCTTATAGGCATCTTAAAATATCTGTTATGGAACATGATGTCGTTCTCACAGTGCTTTTGCCTTATTACATGATTTCAATAACATTTGTCTCTAGTGAAAACAACTGCAATTTCTTAACCTTTGTGTAATAGTTTTTCATACCTTGGTATCTCAGTAACTCTCCTCTGAAGTTTCCTTTGTTCTGCAGTTATCCTTTTGGACAGAGTAAGAAATATTTCAAAGACAGACATAAAGAACATTGTCTCTTTACTTTTCACTGTTCCTTTCTTTTTTGCTTTCTGTTGGCTTCTGAAAAGCAATTGATTTTAAAACAAATCCAAACCAAACTGATTTTGATAAAAGCTTCATTTCTCTCACTCTGAAAGGAAAAATTTCAATTAGAAGGTTCTGTCATGAAAAGAATATTTTTAAAGCCTGTTTTTCTTATTGATTCTTGTTAGTTTACACAGTTTACACTTAGTACTGGTTTTGATTTTCCTTTGGTTATGTTTCATGTAGTTAATTCACATTTCTGTATTTCCTCTCTGGTTTTGATTAGTGTAAATCATTTATTCATTGTCCTACCCTGTCTTCCTCCACTTCGTCTGACCTGCCTTTTCCTACCAACCAAACAACAACTCCTGTTCCTGTTTTTGTAGACCCACCCTGTATCTGTCAGGTGTCAGCTGCAGTCACCTCCTTCATTTGCCTGAAACATCCCTGCCAGATAAGCTGGACCTTGGCAACTCAGTCTGATGCTTCTCTTTTTATTTTTTCGCAACCCTTAGTTTGTTTATGATACCATATCATAAAGGTACATGCTGTCGTGGTGCTAAAAGGAGATTGAAAAAAAATCAGCTCAAGATTTTGGAAGGGTAGAAATTCAGTCATGGTAAATAAACTCAGTGAGTCCTAGTGGGGCTGTTCCTCTAAAATCCAAGTGCCAGCCAGTCTTAAATTTTGTGGGAAATGACAACATTTAATTGAAATACATACAGCTGGGTATGCATAGAAAGTATTCTGTACAATCTGAACTCTCAAGGAATTAAGGAGCCACAAAGATGCTTTTCATGTCAATGTCTCAGGACTGACCTATTCTGACAGCAGAAATAGGAAAGGTGTCAGTTTGGTCTCAGGTGTGTTTTGACAGGGGCTATCGCTGTTGTACACCAAACAATGATACAGACTCTCCATCAGAAGGCTAGAAAAATGATTCTTTATTTTTGAGATGTCTCTCTTTTATACTATTTTACATAGACCAATTTGATTGGTGAAACAAAGGCAAACTTCTTCAATCACATTGGTTAAAACAGATGTTCGTCAAGAAACCTCTCCTGTGAGAAAGAATGGATAAACATAGGTACAGTTACAAAAACATTTCTCTTGTTTACAGAAAATTGCCTGGGAAAAGAATTTTCAGAAACCAAAACATCTCTGGCATGAAATCAGAGTTGCTATACCTTTCTTGATCCAGCAGAGAGATAGGATGAACATTCCCTGGCAGAAAAAAGACGAAAGAACTTGGAGAAAATTCTTACAGTAGAGTTGTGGGTCATAACTCGTAGCAGTTACTAATGATCAACATTAAATCCAATGAGTGCTGCACTGATGAGATCTGGTCCTGATTATGCTTCAGGACTTCATTGTGTAGAACTTATGGTTAGAAAAGGGTAACAAAACTTCAATGCTTTTGAATCATCAGGTCCAATTTTAAACATAAAATAGAAGCCTGAAGAATAATTAACTATTTCCTTGGCAAAGGTGTGGGTGATGCAAGGCTGGATTGCAAAGCAAGTGGGATTTGCATTTCCAGTTAACAGATGCTTCTAGAAATCGTTTTGGGGTGCTGGGGTGTGGAGTTCCTTTCTGAGTGATTACCTGGGAGAGTGGAGCGGATGCTCTCTGTTCAAGGCATTTGACTTTTCATTGTCTCACAGCACAGGGAGGCTTTGGGGCTATGGCTTTGTCCTTTTGGTCACTATGAAGTTACTCCATTCTAGCGTGCCTGAGTCGACAGCTCACCTCCTTGAACTGCTTGAGGTCAGTTATGTAATTGCTCTTTGCAGATAAGAATTAATTAGCACGATTATTTTTCATAGCTATTGGATGGGTTCCCCACCTGGGGAGGAGCAATTCCTCAGTGTCAGTGATTGATTGCTGAGCCAGAAGCTTTCTGCCTTGCACTTGTAAGAAATGCTGACTAGTTCTTTGGGTCGTGTGAGGAAGCAGGCAGCCTGTGGTTAGAATGCAAAGGATAATACAGCAGTTCTCCAAACGAGCTGGCCAGCCCAGTGAGCTGCTGGGTGCCTTTGGCTTCTGCAGTGCTCATTTCCCTTCTTTCCCAGGTCAATAGCACATTGTGGCAGGTCAGGTAGCTGGGTTTGTCCTCCTCCCTGTTCCTCCTACAAAAAAATGCCTTCTTCTGGATGTCTTAGGTTTTTTAAGAGTATTGCACTTTACAGCTTTATTACTTAAAGAGGTGTGAAAGTCATCCATAAAGGAAAAAATGCTAACATTTGAGGTATAGCTGTTTATTTTCTCCTATTATTATTGAAGTCACTTCAGGAACTGACTGGGTGTATCTGGGGAGCTTCCCACCATCCCAGCCATTTGCCGTTTTCAATACTTTGCAGTAATTACACAGTGTTTTTTGAACTTTTCCCTTGACCAAAATGTATTTGTGAGAAAATGACTAAATCACAGCACGGGTCCTGCTAAGTTTTACACACATTGTTAAATTTTAGCATGTGCAGAGCTCCAGGACAGTTATTGGGATTACTCAAAAATGTGGCTGTGGGTTTGAGGCTGTCTTGCAGGAAGCTGTTACTGCTTACAAGGGGCTTCTCACCTAGGGAAAGGAAAAAATGTGCTTGTCAGATGCAGGGATGTTAATGTGGAAAATCTTTCTTCTTTCAGTTGTCAGGGTCTGGTATTTGAAGGGCTTATTTTGTTACATCACACATGAATGTTACTGAGGTGGTTCTGACAATTAACTTTGTAGGATTTTGTTTAATAAAAATCAAATCTCACTGGAAGCCTGGGACGCTTGCTGTAATAAAAAGATTATGGATAGCTCCTGATAGCTTTTAAAAGCTGTTTAATTGCTGGTTGTGTCAAAGTAAGCAATTAAGGTCACTTAATCTACTTGATTATTTGTCATATTCCTCTGTGCTTGGGGTCTGTGAAAATGTGCATCTTGAGAAGCTGCTGCACTCATTCATAGCCCTCAGTACAGGGCACTGTAATAAGAAAACCCAAGAAAGGAAACTTCATTCTATGGCAGTGCTAGCCCCAACACAAGCAGCTGTAAATTAATGCCCTTGTGTTGCTATAGCGTGAGCTTCAAGGAAAAATGACAAAGTCTAAAAATGTGTGGTCATTTAAAGGAAGGTTGGTCACATAAAACAGTATTAATGGATTAGCTCTTAGATGGTACTTACACATTTCTGTTAAACTCAGGCCAGATTGTTTTAAGATTAGACGAGACAGGTTCTTCGTTTCTGTGATGCAGTGAGATGCTGCTGCATAATATGATGGGGACTGCATCACACTGGGTTACTTGGCATGAAGTAGAAAAATGTAAGAAGTGCTTTGAGAGCCTGTTTAGTGGCAGTGGCCATTGCAGAAGTTCGTTGGGATGATTAAATTTTGGTCAGTAGCTTCATTTTTTCCTGAATAGTTCAGGTAGATGTAAGGCAGACAGAGAAAAAGGCCTTTTGCTTTCAGTCAGCTGGCAGAGGAAAAAAAAGTGTGAAAGAGGATGTATCTGCAGTGCAGCTCTGACATCAGGGTCAGGTTTTGTTCAATAAGTGGATTTTTGGGGAACTCAGACACCCAGAACAGCACTGGAGAATGATCTGTAAGTGTGAGCTGTTCCCCACCTGTCCCTGCTCTGATTCCTGCTCTGTGCAGCACAGACCAGACGTGCACATGGGCAGGTCGGGGTGACCTGTGCCTGTGCTGCTGTGATCACAAAGAAAGTGACTAAATCTGCTCCAATTTAGAGAAACGTGGGCAGAAAGGTCTCAGCTGTCCTCTTGACACGAGTGGAGCTTCTGACAATGGAGTCTGGTGTTTGCTCTGCAGTGCTGGTCATGCAAAAGCAAACAGCCCTTCTCCCGGTGTTCAGTTTCTTTTCACAGAGCACTTTAGTGATGGTGGGACCCTTGAAAAGAAATTTCAGTGCAGACGTATTGCAGAACTTCAGCATTCCGTGTCATTGGCTGTGTTCTCTGTGCTGTATGAACAGGACAGGATTTGTATCAGCTTTGTGAATTCAGCACTGCTTGTTATTAATGAATTAATACAAATTAAGGAAGCTGTGATTCACATAACGGAGAATGGTGATGTAGCAGTTGAAGTGCCTTCAACTTCTGCAAACTGAGCAACCATCAGGGTGGTGAAAAGTGCAGCTGGCCTGATGGAAATTCACCTGGCTGCTCTCCCGTTCTGCCGGTTTTCTCCCTCTGCAGGCGTGGGGTGTGTTAGGAGATGGCAACCCATGGGTAATTCCAGCCAGCAGGGCCCTCAGGATCCCAAACCGATTGTTAGCAAAGCAGGCACAACATTTCTGTAGCCAGCAGAGCCAAGGGATAAAAACAAGCTGAGAATCAGGGAGTCATAACTGGCTCTCTGATGCTCCACATTTTCTGTGCCAAACATATGTTGGTATAGAAGGAAGTCTGATTCTAAATACCAAAGTGTGGGCAAGATTTAACTAAAGTTTTCTGTAAAAGAAACCAAAGCTCTAAACTGTTGCTATATTTTACTGCATCTGCTGTGCATATGAGATTGTATAAATGGGCTGAACCAGTATGGAATTACGTTGTAGCTGCCTAGAAGAAGTGCTGATAAATCCTAAGGGTAAAACTAAGGTTTGCCATCCCTTTGCAGGTAGCAGGTACCATGTTCTGTTCCTTAGCATTCATGAAATAGTTCTACAGTTGAAGATTTATTGACTCAAATGTGCAAACCCAAAAGTTTCAATTTCAACTTTACTGCTGGATGTTTGTTAGCAGGCTGACTGGTTTTTGTCTGAAGAGTAAATATGTTTAATGTCTTCTGAATTTGCAGTATGGTTTGAGTTGGAAGGGACCTTAAAGTGCATCCCATTCTCGCCCCCTGCCATGGGCAGGAACACCTTCCACCAGACCAGGCTGCTCCAACCTGGCCTTGAACGCATCTGGGGATTGGGCAGCCACAGCTTCTCTGGGCAATTATTGTTATTAATAAATAATAGTGAGCTTCGGTAAAAAACCCCAAACCCACAACCATCTTCTCAACAACCCGTGGTGAGGTTATGGAGCTGTTATGGTGTCATGTTTGCAGTAGCTGTGTTAGTAAATAGGCACAAATGCATTTTAGCACTCTCTTCGCAGTTTATAGCCTAAAGTGTTTAATTGTTTGCTTTACAATTTTGACAGCACCTGGTCCGGTAACAATGAGTATTTGGATCAGGTAAAACATTTTCCTTGCAGATGCTGTATTTGACAAACTGTGTACAATTAATGCCATCTTTTTTTGGTAGCCTGTGACATTTTCATGTCAAACCCGGGGCTGTGGATGCTCACTTGGTGTTTCCATGCTGTTACCTGTGCCGTGCGCTTGGAGCAGTGGCACTCAGCTCTCGGTGTCTGGGTGTTCGTGTCAGGTCACTCCTTGTGCCCTAGTTCCTCTGAGAAAACTGGGACCGAGCGGAGGTGCGTGCTCAAACACAGCCTGGCTTACCTGCAACTTACACATTTGAAGCATTCTGCTGATTTTCTATGGGTGTTACAAAACTCTGACAACGCGGAATTACCGTTAGGTTTGACATGACCCTCAAAAGGCTGTCAGAGGGATCAAACTTACGGTTTTAGTTTTATTATTATTTGTTAATAATGTGGTATTTTGAGGCTAAATTTGAGCAGTTACCCAGCTCTCTCCTAGTGGTTCTTGCTCACCCTCTAGCACTATTTGTTTGTATTTATTCCATTCTGGATTCTCCCCCTCTCCCCCCGCGCTCGGTGTGCCGTTCGTGAGGGCGCTGCTGGCGGCCGGCAGGTGCGGGGCCCGGCTCCCCGCCGGAGGCTGCAGGTGGCCGAGAGGGAGGGAAAGCAGGGGTTGCAGGGCCCGGTGCCGGCAGGGGCGGCTGTCCCAGAGCCGGGAGCCTGTCTCCGTCCCTCCCGTCCCGT
>VYZR01009483.1:14221-27475 GCA_013400675.1 Oxylabes madagascariensis | reverse complement strand
TGTTTGTTTGTTTTGATGTTCTCTTTGTCGTTTTTTAAGACTGAGAATACAGGAAAAATTTCATTTATCGCTTTGTATTGTCCTCTGGACATATTTGGGTGCCATATTCTAGGCAGAATATAACGTGAACAGACAAGGTCTGGTCGTGTAGTTTATACACTTCTGTAGTAGTCAGGCTTGTTGGTTACAATCAATGCAGTAAACACACAAGGAACTAATTGAGAAGAATAAACGATGGAAGCTGGCTCTTGCAGAAAAGAATTTCCCTCCTTGGGTGATTCTAGGCAGGTGAAAAAGGCCTGCAGAGCAATGAAGGAGACAGAGAAATAAGATTTTAAAATGAGTAAGGCTTAGAGAAGAGAAGGGTGAATTTATTCATACGAAATTCTCTGTGAGGATAAGTTTGAATTTGAATCAGAGCAAACTGATTGTTTAAGTAAGTAAAAATAATGGTGAAGAGGATAAATGCTCTCAAGCACACAATGGGATTCTTGGGGTTGCCACGTGCAGGGCCAAGAGATGGACTCTGATCTGTGTGGGTCCTTTCCAATTTGGGATATTCTGTGTTTGATGGTAGCATCATATCCCATAGAGATTAGAAAAATAGAAGAGGGGAATTAACTTAATACATGGGAAAGATGAGGCCATGGGCCCAAGGTGTTTTGCTTTAGAATATGGGCAGGAGATTCTGGGTTTGTAGTTGTGTGAAGAGAAGTGAAAGGATTTGCTGGGAGGCTTGAAGAAACATGGAAGATTAAGATCATCTCAAGTTGAAGGGCTGAGACTGAGAAGCAATACAATTGTTATCCTTACAGAGTGTAAGGAATCCCTGCCTTGGAGATTTATTTGGGGAAATGTGATTCAGAAGGATCTGGGGTCTCACTTTTTGGGAACATGGGCAGTGCTTTGGTGAACATCTGAGCTAATCCAAAGTTTCCCTGCTGCTGCAGTGGGGCACGGGAGGGAAGGCCCTGGCTGCAGGTTGGGCTGGTCTTGGAGCTCATCAGATGTTCATATGCTGCCGTTCTCTGCTTTTTTTGCTATTTCTGTGTGCTTTGCTGTTGCACTGAAGTGGCTCACAGAGAGGTCTGGCAGGCAGTGGAGTGCATAGTGGGCCTGCACAGACTTTGGGCAGCAGTCAGCTGACTAGAACTCGTGGAATTGTACATGAAGGAGTTGCAGTTATAAGAACTGTTTATGCTATATGAAATAAAAATGGAAAGGAAAAGAAAGATTCAAAACAGTGTAAGGCCAAAACTAATTTTGGTGTANCAACCCAGGTCACCCTCAGCCCCCCCTCACCCCTTGGGGACGTGCAATGCCCAGGGTGGGTCAGTGCCTGATGCCCCAGAGCCCAGGTCCCATCCAACAACATCCCCAGCACCCCATCCTCAGTTTTGGGATGGGAAACTCTTGGTAGGGACCCCGTGGCCCACTCTGTGTTCCCAGAGCTCTACAATCACATCAGGGAGATGCCAGAGCTGGGAGAGCAGCCCCCCAGCCCAGGGTGGCTCTGCCATGGGTCGTGTTCTGCAGCCAGAGGAGCCGTAAATAGCCCGGCCCTCGGAGGGGACGCGCCGGAGACGCTCTCCAGAGCCAGTGGAAAATCTGACAGTGCTTTCCACACTTGACTGGGTTCCAGCAAAGCACCGATAGCGTGGGGGGCCCTGGGGTTTCATGGAATGGTTGGGATGGGAGGGGAGCTTAGAGCTCATCCAGTCCCATCCCCTCCCCTAGGCAGGGACATCTTCCACCAGACCAGGTTGTTCCAAGCTGGCCTTGGACACTTCCAGGGATGGGGCAGCCACAGCTGCAGTGGGTGAGCAGCTCCCTCCGTGCTGGGGACCACAGGGGTGTTCACAAGAATTCAGCTGTGGAGCCACAGTGGCCACAGCAAGTGGGGAAGTGGCCAACCAGCCCAGCACCCTCCAGAGCTTGTGCCAAGCCCTCTGCTCTGACAGAGGGAGGGCTTAGCAGAAGCTCTGCAGTTGTTGTTTCCCTAAAAACACACAAATTCAGTGAAGAAAAGAAGTAAAAACACTTTTATTAGACAAATATTTAAACAAACAAACTCAGGACAACAGGAAAAAACACAAAAAAATATTTACATAGTGAGGGAATAGTGCTGGAAAAACGAGTCCAGCTCACCTGTGTTGGGTGGTGGAATTAAAAATTCACGTACTTTAGTACTGTAAGATATTTCAAGAGGTATGTATAAATTTTAAAGGACTTGGCATATTCTAAAGTCAACTTTAACACTAAAAGGACCACAAAGTGTCAAATAATGGGGAAGAGGGAAGTGCGGCAGCACTCGCTGGGCACGTGGCTCCAATGTTCACCAAAAAGGGGAAGTTCCTGTTTAAACAAATGTAACTTACTTAAAACTAAGAAAAAATGAGCTGTGTTCACCTGTAATGAGCTTCTTTGGAGTGGCTCACGTTTGGTGAACATTTCCTAGGCTGAGATGGTCTTTGGTGGGAGCTCTGGAGTGCTGCTGAAGGCCTGTTGTGGATCTGGAGTTTAAAAATTTCCTAAAAGCTCAAAATATATCATCCTCAGAGGACTCCAGGTACTGGACAGGTTTTTTGGCGCGGCCAGGCCTGGCACAGGGCTGAGCTACGGTGCTTTTGTCACCAGAGTCAATGGTGAAGGTGTTGTCCTGTAGCTTGGATTTCTGGAGGGAAAGAAGGAAAGGAATCATGGATCTGAGCATCCACAGGGAACACAATGAGCACCACATGCCCACTGTGCCATGGGGATTCTGGCCGTTTGAGGTGGTGGGAGCAGACCAAGGATCCAGGGTGTCTGACCCTTATGAGGGAAAGGTCCTTTTATCCCAGAGGATGCTCAGGCACTGCCCAGACTCCCCAGGGAATGGTCACAGCCCCAAGGCTGACAGAGCTCCAGGAGCATTTGGATACTGCTCTCAGGCACAGCGTGGAATTACTGTGCAGGGCCAAGAGATGGACTCTGATCTGTGTGGGTCCTTTCCAATTTGGGATATTCTGTGTTTGATGGTAGCATCATATCCCATAGAGATTAGAAAAATAGAAGAGGGGAATTAACTTAATACATGGGAAAGATGAGGCCATGGGCCCAAGGTGTTTTGCTTTAGAATATGGGCAGGAGATTCTGGGTTTGTAGTTGTGTGAAGAGAAGTGAAAGGATTTGCTGGGAGGCTTGAAGAAACATGGAAGATTAAGNAAAAAAAAAAAGGTGCACCATGAGTAGACAGGATGCTGACATGACTTGATGGTGTCATATCTTTGGCTAATCTGTGCTTTCTGGCTCTCTGTTTTTATCTCTCTGTAAATGTGAATACAGAGAAAACATGAGCGAAAAAGGGGTATGAATTCCTTGGCTGTGGATCATCTCTTAGTGGAGGACAGAGTTAATGTATGGTCTGCATTCCATATGCTAAATCAGCCTGCCTCCTGCCTAAATCCAGGCTTTGCTCCACGGGTCACTAGTCCAGTTGGTGGTATATTGTGCAGTAGTGGAGTTACAAGCTCTAGGGAAAATGGAACATTAAGGATACAGTGGAGGTGAATGGTATTTTTAAAGATTTTATATGTGGTTTTTGTTTGTAGTGTGTGTGGGTCCCAAAAAAAGCCCTTTTATCTCAGAAAGCTTCTCTAGCTGTAAGGCAGGCAGGAAAGCGATTAGAGTTTGTGCAGCATTCTATGAACTGCCTGAAAGGAAAGCATTATTTTGAAGATAATTGTAAAAACTTCACTGATTTTTACATGTCTTTCATTGCAGGGGCTGCATTTATGGATAGTGTTTTTTCAGGAAATACATAAATCTGAAGTTGACAAAGCAGGTAGATCAGCCGTGATTTGGATTTCCTGTGGTGTTTTTTGAGGGCCTCAGCTTGATAGGTTGTAGAAACATCTCTAACACAGATGTGGCTTGGAGAGAGTTTTTGGAGAGAGCTTTTGCTTCTTTATGCAGGACAGCAAATCCAGAGTGCCATCAAAGGCTCGTGGAAATTCAGTCAGTGGAGTTGATCCAGCCTTCCCAAACTCCTTGGGTAGCAGGTTTGGAAGTAGCTGTGCATGGGCTTCCTGATCTGGTGGAACTCTCACCTTCACTCTGAGTCTGTTCCAGGGGAATGAGGTGCAGCATTTCAGGAAAAGCATCCCTTGCAGGGGGAGTAGATGGAAACAAATCCCACCCTTCATTTCTCTGCAGTGTTTGGTGGACTTGGATGCTGACAGAGGTTAGTAGGAGTGAGTTACTTAAATGATCATCAATCAAAACCCTGTTTATCACCTCCACAGATGAAAGCAGTAAATAATGCATTAAGCAAAGAGGCGTTCAAGGAAGTGAGTTGTTTTCTTTCCTTAGGTGTGTGAATGTCCTGGGTGTGGCTGGGTTAGGCTCACATAAGGTTCTAGAGGTGTTCTGTCTGATCTGCCTGGCATTGTCATCACTTGATACACTTTTTTGTGGAGAAACCAGCCAAAAGCACTTGTGTGGTCTGACCCAGGAGGTTTTTTTATCAGGTAGAGGAGGTTGATGGTTTGGTCCTCTCTGCCCTTTCCTATTACTGAATATTTTTGCTTTTAGTAGCGTTAGGGGCTGCAAGGCAAACACTGACTTTGTGTTCAAATGCAATGAAAATCTTGCTTTGTAGAGTGTGCAATATATTCTGAAGTAACTTTATTAAAATTACTGGATTGGGAGGTAAGATTCTGATAGAATGATGAAATGCATCCCCATGCAGCCCTCCTCTCAGTGGTACCATCGAGATCCTGGCACCACTTTTGCAGCTGCATCACTGAGTGGAAGAGCAAATGCAGGAGTTTGAGGTGGTTCCCCTCTGCTGGGAATGCAGGTTCTGAAATGAACGCAGGGCTGAAGTCTTAAGTGTAGGGTGGACTCTACAGTTTGTGGTTGGGTGCAGTATTATTCATTCAGCTTTCTAGATATTGATAATTGACAGAGACGTTTTGGACCTGAAAGCCACAGTGTTTCAGTTAAAATGTTCACGTGGCAGGCGCCTGTAGCAGACCGGAAAGAGATGCAATAGGTAAAAACCACAGGAGAAATTCAGTTGTTTGTTTATCCTCTTAAATTGAAATTCAGACCTTTGTTTTTAAGACTTTTTCGTGGTATTGATCTGCCCATAAAGCTGAGAAATGTAACTAGTCTATGAATATTCACCCTTTCTGTAACAAAACTGCATTAGAACTGAGATTCTGCCAGAATTCTGTTAGAAGTTTTAAAAATACACCATTTTCTTTAGTTCTTCCTCTGTTTTCTTTTTTGAGATTTTTTGGTGGCCTAAGATGATGTTTTCTCATATAGTAATTCTTCCTTAACTGCATCACAGGTTATAGGGAATATTACCTCAGATAGAAAAAAATTGACACTGTTAAACTGTCACAAGGTAAAATTAAAAACCTCATTCACAGCTGGGGGAAGAACTCAGATCCTTCCACCTTTCTCTTTAAACGTACAAGTTAAATTCAAAGCAACTCCTGATGAAGATTTTAAATTTCCTTCATGAATTTTGGCCTGTTGTGAATGGCTTTTGCTGTCTGCTGCAGTTCAAGCAGCCAGAGCCCTCATCTGCCAGCACACCCTCGTACACAGATGTTGACTTTCCTGTCAGTAGTGAAACAGCCCTGCTTGTTTTATGGGGTGGTTATTCTGAGGTTGGAAGATTGTTGAGCCTGGAAGAGATCACTAACCCCAGCTTGCTACTTAGCTATAAATAAGTTTGGTCGGCTGTGGACTAGTAAGTACTCAGGATTCTTACGTGAGGTTATTCACTCTTATCTAGGGCTGTCAGCAAACTGGGTGGTTTGAAGCCTTTAAAGAAAAGAAGCATGCAAGCCTTGCAAAAGAGTCAAAGAAGCATCCGAATATAAATAATTCAACCCTCAGCCAGAAGGATAAAATAAAAATCTGTAAAAGTTTTAAGTTTGGGGGTAGTGTTTTGAAGTTATTTTGGCTTAATAGTAGCCGAAGGAAAGATTATTTGTGTTTGTCTGTGTGCATTCTTTGAGTTAGCTGCAATGTTGCTGAAAAGTGTACCATAAAATAATTGAACTTCATCTGAGGAGCTGGAAAACATGGTTACATAGAATACAAAATAACCATAGTGTGGGAGAGTGTGATTTTGAGTACTGAGGAGAAACTCAGTAAGGTGGTTTAATCAAAAATGTTGGTAGTAAAAATCTGGCTTTTCCACAGTTTTTGAAATGAGAAAAGAAAAATCCTGATGTTGTAGAAATGAACCTGGGAGATGGCAGTGTAGGAATGTGATCTAGGTCCCTTTGTTTGGGGGCTCAAGGAGGCAGGGTGTGTTTTTGGTAGTTCTCATAATACTCAAACTCTGATTCCATTCTGTTACTGAAAGGTGTTGATGTACCTCATCCCCAAGGAAACTCCTGTGTCTGCAACTTGCTCTTTTTGCAACCACATTTGATATTACAGCGCTTGGTGGTTTTCTTGTTCTTCCAGTAAAACTCCTTATCAGGAAGGTCAAAGTAGTTTAGGGTTAATTTCTCTCAGATAAATATAGGTAAGGCCCAGGGGTGTTGGGAACCTGTTGCAGTGACATTGCTTTTCATCTGGGACATCCCTGGGCTCTGGTTAGGGAAGCGTTGGTTACTGGGTGTATCACACCAGCAATTTTGTCCTTCTTGGGACTGTTTTGTTTTTATGGGAGCTGCTTGTTCCAACCTTCCCCAGGAGATGTAAAGAGGAGAATATATGAAACTGTCCTATGTTTTCATAGGGATGTTTTGTGGTAAATAAATTGCTGACTGAGAACATACTGACAGTGTCTGACCGAACAAGGAGCTGGACTTACCAAGTTCTTCACTGAATGAAGGAGACTTTTATTTTTAAATCTGAAAGGTCCTTAGATACTTGTGATGGTTCACACCATCTTTAAGTCATTAGAATAACCCTCTTAAAGATGTTCTAAATGGAGACAGGATTTGACTTGTGCAGGTAATAAAATACAAAGGAAAGAGCAATCACTCTGGGGGATTTAAAAGGAAAATACTACATGATAGATATTAAAAAGGAAGTAAATGAATCTAATAGTAGCTACTGGTTTGGGTGCAGAAGCGGCTGATATGGGCAGCAGAGAGGTTGATCCTTCCCCAAAGGATCTGAGTGTCAGCAGCAGAGGCAGCATTCTTGTACAGCTTTGACAGGAGTGGAAATGACTGGAGTGGGGAGGCAGAGCTGGCTGCTGCAGACAGCAGGTGTTTGAAGCTGCATGTTTGAACTCCATCTGAATCAGGGCTTTGCCCCTGCTGTGTTTCGGAGTCTCAAAACATCACCATTGCATTTCCCTGTCATCTGGGCCACGGGTGGCCTCGTGTTCTGTATTGCTGTGTTTGAGGTGGTGAATGCACAGAGGAGTTGTGCACAGCTTCAAAGGGTGCTGAGCAGTTGAAATGTGTGCCTGGATGCAGGCACAGAGTGGCCTCGAGGAGCCACAGACACTACAGTAGTCATTTTATGTAATCTTAGATAAACTGAGTCTGCTGCTTTTAAAGGTTGCTTCACGCTACCACTGGTTGTATTTAATAGAAGCTCTTGAAGTGTGTTAGTGCCAAGCAAAGCATTGTTTGGAGTATGGAGAAATAACCTGTGAGCCAAAATTAGCCCGTGTTCATGTGGAGTGGTGTGTGTTTCGTCAGGGCTGCCCAGATCCTGTCGTCCCTGAAGGCAGCACATTTCAGCTCTGAATGTTTGAGCTATTACAACATGGAACATGCTGGTGAGTGGTGCCAGTAACATACGCTGAACATATGACCAGCACATGCCCCCACTGCAGCCTAGGCCATGAGTTATTTACTTTTTGTTAAAAGCTGTTTATTTTTGAGAGGTTTTTTCCACTCTGTCAGTATCAAACACTGAGTCTTTAGGGTTTTTTTTAGTTCTGGGTTTTTGCTGGGTTTTTTTAATCTTCTTTTCTACTCTTTCTGTTGGTTCTGTATTTCTAAAATTCTCTGCTGTGTTTACCACTACCCCCACCCCTATTTTGTTTGTGCTCATTCCTTTTAGATGCCATCCCAGGTAACTCCTGTGGTAATATCATTGAAACTGTGGAGACCAGTCTGATTATTTTCAACTTGTGATTGAGAGATAAAATGACCTTACACTTAATCTTTTGGGACTTGGTCTATATTCATTAGTTAGCTGTGATACCTCTTCTCTCTGTCAATTTTTCACTGTTATGTTTCACATCTGTGAAATGGCAGGGTTTTTCCCTCATCCCTTGTCATCTTTGGTTAGATAAATGATGTGAAGCAGACACTCCATAGGCCTTTTCTGATTTTAAATTGATTTTTGATGACAGCTCGAGTTCCCAGACTGCTTGTGACTCTTCATTTGCAGCAACTCTGTGCTGTAGATTCCGGTACAAAATGAGTGAGCACCAACCCAAACTGATGGACTGGGGAGCTCTGGAGAGCAACAGTAGATAAAACTTTAATGTACATACAAATATACTGCATCTTTGCTGGGTGTTTCATAACATTTTAGGGAGTGTTACCTCTTGGATGGGATCAGGCTTGACATAAAATTAATTGGACTCGGTGAGCTTTTCAGAATGAATCATCTCGTAGTTATTTGTGTGCACTGTAGGTAACAGGCTTAACGTTGCATACTTCTTTATATAGATTATTCTTTTTAATTCAGTTTTCTCCTGGAAGTGCATAGACTTAAAGGATACAGTTACACAGAAGGCTTTTGCTTCTCATTTTAAGTATGTTGGTCAACTTGCTTTTTCAAGCATTTGCAGTAATTAAAAGTATTCTTCTCATGGTTCCTGTTTTTAAAAGCTTTTTTTTTAAAATTCACATTCATAGATGTCTACAGTAGTACAGGTTCATTAAAACAGCACTTTCTCCTTGTTTTAACCATACCTTTCAATAAAATTCAGACCCTGCAGATAAATTGTAACTAACCCTTTGGTTTCTAGGTTATTTAAAACAAAATAATTAGGAGTTAGAGCTGAAAGAACCTTCCTGTCCTGCCCTGTGTGAGAGCTTTGGTGTTCATGTTGTGTGCTCAAGTCAGATTAGTTTACTGGTGGACCTGAAGAACAATCCCGAGAAGAGAAGGGGAGAGGCTTGGGATTAGTTTTCTGTCAAATCAGAAGTGCAACTTTTTCCATTACCAGATGGGAAGATATATTAATATAAGATTGATAACATGGTTTTATTAGCATTTCATAGAATCGTAGAATTTTTTAGTTGGAAATGATCTTCAAGGTCATTAAGTCCAACCATGGACCCAGCACTGCCAAGGCCACCACTAACCCACGTCCCCAAGTGCCACAACCACACGTCATTTAAATCCCTCCAGGGATGGTGACTCCACCACTGCCCTCAGCAGCCTGTGCTGGGGCTGACCACCCTTTCTGTGAAGAAGTTTTTTCCTCATATCCAACTTAAACCTTGCATGGCGCAGCTTGAGGCCATTTCCTCCTGTCCTGTCCCTTGTTCCTGGGGACAGAGCCCGACCCCCGCCTGGCTGCAGGTTCCCCTGAGCCTCCTTTTCTCCAGAGTGGGCCCCCCCAGCTCCCTCAGCCGCTCTTGGTGCTCCAGCCCCTTCCCCAGCTCCGTTCCCTTTCTTGGACGTGTGTCAGCCCCACAGTGTCTTTCTTGTAGTGAGGGGCCCAAAACTGGGCCCAAGATTTGAGGTGTGCCCAGCACAGGGGACAGGCATTGCCCTGGTCCTGTGGCCACACCGTGGCTGCCACAGGCCAAGTGCCATTGGCCATTGTGGCTGCTTGGGCTGATGTTCAGCTGCTGTTGGCCAGTACCCCCAGGCCCTTTTCCACCAGGAACTTCCCAGCCCCTCTGCCCCAGCCTGGACCACTGCAGGGGCTGTCGTGACCCAAGTGCAGGACTCAGGACTTGGCCTGGTTAAACCTCACAACCATTGGTGTCAACCCATGGATCCAGCCTGTGCAGATCCCTCTGCAAAACCTTCCTGCCCTCAGCAGAGCAGCATTCCCACCCAGCTTGGCATCATCTGCAGAGTGACTGACGGTGCCCTCAGTCCCCTTGACCAGATCATGGATAAAGATGTTAAACATGGCCCAGTGTGAAAGTTGTGTCCTCTTGGAAGGTCTTACTCTTTGTTATTGCTGATCCTGCCTGCAGAGTCCACCACTGCCCTGGGCAGCCTGTGCCAGGCACTGACCATCCTTTCTGTGAGGATGTTTTGCCTCATATCCTCTCTGGCTCACCTTGAGACCATTTCCTCTTGTCCTGTCCCTCGTTCCCTGGAGCAGAGCCCGACTCCCACCTGGCTGCACCCTCCTGTCAGAAGGTGCCCCCTGAGCCTCCTTTTCTCCACGGTGAGCCTGGAGCACTCCTGATGCTGGCTCTGGCCCCACTCGATCCCTTGTGGACAGGTTCTCACACTAACCCCAAAGAATACGATTTTCTTGTAAAACCTTGTTTTGCCGGGTCAGTTGGTGCTGGTTTGGTTGTTGTATCACTGAGGGCTTTAACAAGCAGAGGTGTTCTGGCCACCTACTCCCCAGGCAGGAGAGATCCTTAATGCTTCTGCTCATGGATGTGAACCACAAACCTTGGAGTAAGAAAAACAAAGGAGACCACTGTGGACAATGAAGTTGGACTGGAAAAACAACAAAGCTGTGCTGGTGCTATTTTTAGTAGGTCCAAACTGTTTGTGTGGTTGATGGTTCTCATTTTGCTCTTCACCACAGATGTATCTTCAAACACAGATATTTGATAAGTAGTTTCTGTAGCCTCTGTTAAACTTTGTGTTGTGTTTTGTGAATGGTGATGAAGAATTCAAGGTTTCTTGTTGCCTTTCAGGCTCTCTGTATGAGGTGAAGGTGTCGTGTCTTGTTACCTTTGCAATTCTTGGGGAAAAGTCACTAATTCTCCTGGCACTTTCATATAAACTGACTGGTGTTTTCTCAGGAGAGTGAGCAAAACTGAGTGAAAGATATAATTTATAAATGAACTAATTAGTGCTCATAAGGTCTTCCTGATGTGATTCCTGGTGATGATTAAAGGAGTGGTGGTTTAAAAATATCTAATGCATCTTTTTCACTCCCTGAAAAACACAACAAACAAACTTGTGCATTAAAGTTAACATTTAATGAGCAACTTGTAAAAAAATTCTGATGATTTCTTACTTTGAGAAAGGGTGATGAAAAAATACAGGTTTATACAGACTGATTTTAATCATCTAAGGTGTCTGTTAGCTTAGCTTTTAGCTTTTCTGACTTAAAGCCTGCATGTTGTTGTGTAGTGGGAAGGTGTACATATTATTAAAATGCTGGGTGAGGCCATGGTCATGCCCTCCAGAATTGTTAAAATGTCTCTTAGATTCATGTTTTAGTTATCATCTCCATTTTTGCTTTGCTGTTCCTTTCTAGAATTTAGAATATTAGTCTTTTACTTTTCCAGATTAATATTTCTAAGATTATAAAATAATTAGATGTATGAGTTAAAAACAAGGGAAATGGACTCCACTTCTGTAGTAGTATTTGCTGCTACTTCAGTATTTATGGTAAGTTTAACTTTGGGGTCACCTTGGCTATTATGGGAAATGCCACTTTTTTTGTGGTGCTTCCTATACTGACATAGGGATTGAAAAAAACATATATGCTCAGGATAAAAGTTTTTTGTCATTATTTACAGAAGTGTAGGATAATGCTGTACGCATATAGGAAAATAGGAAACACTTTCTGTAACTAGAGATTGCCATTTCATTTTACCACAGCTCATCTTACTGAAAATCAAAATCTTTCAAGTATCAGTTGCTTCTTAAGTGTAAATGGAAACATGTTAATTTAAGTTCTGTGAAAATTAGTGTTTGCAGTTCTCTTTGTGCAGCAGCATATGCGTTAAACTCATTTGCATCTCTGCAGCTTTGCCAGACAAGTAGATTCTGCAGTGGAATTTTGAAGTAATCCTATGACTGCTGAAATTGTTAAACATGCAATCTTGGGTTGGAATTTCACTACAAAAAAATTATGAATTTGTAGCAATCAATATCTGTGCATGACAGAAATGTAATTTTAACAGCAAATGGTATTCTGCTGGAGAGAAGATCCAACTTACAGATGTGTGGGGAGTTTATAATTAATAATTTGGAAGATTTCTTGTTGTATGACTGTGTTGAGAGTTCCATTGGGGGAAGATGCTCAGTTGATAAACTGGGGAAGCCTGACTTGGACAAATGTCATTTGCTTTTCCAGGGAGGGTGAAAGTAGGACACCTTGCTTTATCTGTATCTCTGTGTAGGAAATCTTTGCAAGTTTCTGCTCATCCAGTGAAGTTTTAATTGTTTGTGCAGTTTGGCAGGATCTTCTTCTGCCTAAGAACCTTTCTGGTGTTGATTGCATCTCACTTTTTTCAGCATTTTAATCATTTTATTAACTTAATTATATCAATTTGTGTGCTCTAACGAAGAGTCAACTTATATTAGGTTTTTTTTCTGGAAGTCTTTAACTGATACTGTGTCAGTTACTGCCTACAAAGTTGCTTTGGCTCTGACATGTTTCACAGAATGACCAGGGCTTAAGGCAGAGTGAAACAATGTATTATGTACCAGGACCATTTTTTCCTTTTAGATACTCTGTTTTTAGAAAATTCAATGGTCTGGAAGAGCTAAATCACAAAATAATAACAATAAAAAAAGGTTGGAATTTGAAGCTAAACCAAAAGAAACTGCTCTCAAGACATGGTTGTTTTATTCTCAGAAAGCGTCAGATTGGGTTTGGTTCACACAACCTAAGGAGATGCTTTTGTCATCGCCCTCCATCCCATGTTCTTTGTTGTGTGGGATTGATCTGGTCATTGTGGATTCCGATCCCGGCTGCAGGAATGCAGTTAGGGTAAACCCCGGCTGAAGAGTGTACAGCACTGTCCTTGATTTACATAGGACAAGAAATAAAAAGTGAAAATAGTACTTTCATCACTAAAGCAGTTTGATTTTTGCAAAAAAAAAAAATTAAAAAAAAAGTCTGGCTATTTCTGGCCGGTGAAAGATTTTTCAATTTCATTCTGTTGGTATAGGGCAGGGTCAGGAGTATGGTTAATTAAAACCAGTGGATATAACACAGATAAACAAAATGAAAGTGAGTCCTTCAGTATCACCAGGGGTAGGATGTGCCCTTGTTGTTGAACACCTCCAGGCATGCATTGCAGGGATGTTTTTGGGTGGCTCTGCACAGGACAAGTTACAAGAGTGAGTAACACTTGTAGTAACCTGACAGCTGTTTGTCAC
>VYZR01009480.1:2051-16880 GCA_013400675.1 Oxylabes madagascariensis | reverse complement strand
ATACTCCAGAGCTACATCTGTGGGGAGAAGCTCCACAGTTTTGTGGCCTTTGCAGTCTGGCTGATTTGGCCAGCACTTGGTACAGATGGGTACAGGATGGCTTAAGTGAGGGTTTCTGGAAAAAAATACAGACTTCAAACTGACTAGAGTATTACTTTTCTAGTTTTTGGAGTTGAACCAGACCTGACGAGGGAGGGAGGAAGCATTCCTGTCACCCTTACTTTTCAAGAAGCTACAGGCAAGAATGTCATGCTGCTTCCTGTTGGAGCTGCAGATGATGGTGCTCACTCTCAGAATGAGAAACTAAATAGGTAAGAGAATATCTGTTCCTATGCTGGGGTGTCTTGGCATGTGTTATGAAAAACACCAAGAATGAGCTCTTGATTTTGTTGAATTCTCTGGATGGCAAAGTGCCATTCTCCCCAGCAGAGAATGACTGACTGGTTGGGTAATGAATTTGTAGCTGAATCTTGATTTCTAGATTGATACACTTGAAAGCAGAAGCAGGTTTTACACTTTGGTCTCTAAGCTTGGCTACTCTCTCCCCCAAGGATGGTGTTTCTGTCTTGCCAGGGAAGATGTAGGGGGCTGGGGAGTGGTGCCTGTTGCCTGCAGCAGCAATTCCTCTAGAGTTTGTCATGTGCACAGGACTAATGTGTGGGCTTTGCAAATAGGACGTCTGCTAGAAATACCGCTCAGTGAACACACTGCTAAAGGAAACTGTCTTCTTTGCAGGTACAACTACATCCAGGGGGTGAAGATGCTTGGTGCATACCTCTATGAAGTTTCCCAATTGGAGGACTAAGTTAGACACCTCACCTTCTGGTTTATGGATTAGAAGTCTGAATTTTCTTGCAAAATGTCATCAATTACCCGGTCTTACTTGGCTCCCCTTTTCTACCAACACTCCAGTGCTTTGGTGGGGGAGAGGGAAACGGGCAGTTCCACTTGACAAAGAACATGATACACCAAAAATACTTCTCTAAATGCTTGCTTTAAATGAACAGACTATTCCTGAACTGGTCAGCAGTCCTGAACTGCATCTTTGTCCCCTCTGTATCACTTCAGTTTGCTATACTCATCTACTTTTCCTGTAAATGAAGAGGAATGGTTCACCCTCAGCAGTTTAAGCAGCCACAGCAGTGGCAGAACTTTCAGCCGATTTAAGGTTCTTATTCCTGGGTATGTCCTGGAAACAAGCAGTCAGGATTATGGGATGACACTGGAATGTTCTCAAGCTGTAGTGAGACATCTCTCTTTGCTGACTGAGTGATTTGGAAGAGCAATTTGCCTCTTACAGTTTATGCCTGCCTGCAGGTTTCAATTTACAGGGAATCAGGTTGTAACAAATTTCACTGTTGTAGTGACTACTAGCCATTTTTGTACTACCAAAAAAGAACAATAAATAATCATGCTGTAGTTTGGCTTTTGGTCTCTAAGGTTTAAATAATGGCTTGTGTGGGAAAGCAACTTTGGGAACTTGGGAGGGATACTTCTGTGGCTATAAAGGCAGATGAGCAACATGGCTACACAGGCTATATGTTGTGGGAATCAAAATTTTTGTTCCTGGACTCTGGCTGTGTAAGAACTTGTTGACTTGAAGCTGATACTGCAAACTCCAACTCACCTGAGAGAAAATGAGCTCAAAATGGTTAATTTTGGCTCTGTAAACAAGGTCATCACACTGCAGTGTAACTGATAATACTGCAAGGGAGTGAATGGTATTAATAGGCATAAAAAGGGAGAGAAGAGATCACTTGATGTAACTACTTCTGACATCCAACTTCAAGCTGTCTGTTGGATACATTAAGCTCCAATACTTTTGTTATTATGTCAAAAAACTCCAGAAAAAACAAACCTCTTAAATGATTGCTATCTGAACCTGCTTCTGAATTACTTGACCAGCACTGGCAGCCTAAAGTAGGTAAGTATTTCAAGTAATAGTGTTTTGCTCTGAAAGCATGGTACAGTCCTGTGTCCTGTCACAGCTCAGCAGCATGGGAGGATTCCTCCTTTGAAGGGTAGAAGGTAGGAATATCTTCTCTACCTGGTTTTCACTGTTGCTTGATCTGGAGACTTAATGGCAGAGAGCTGTTGGGCTAGGGAGTCTTCTGGTCTTGCTGAAGCTTGTTTTGGTTTTTATGGTTTGTCATTAACCCTTGCACTCACAGTTGGGGTACAGTCAGACCATCCTGTGTCAGTTCTTGTAAGCACTGAACACAAACACTGGGGAGTCAATGTTAATGAATTTTGTTGTGAACTATGCTCAGGAACCATGTGTAGTTGTCCTATTGTATTTGTAACAAATTTCTTGAGAATCAGTATGTCAGCTCAAGCTCTGCACTGCAGACACTGCATCAGATCCTATCCTTGCTGATTAAGTACAACATGGCAGAGTTGTGAAGGAGGCCCAAACAGAAGAAAGGGTGTCAACGGGTTTGTAGAAAAGGCTGAGAAGCAGATACTGTTGAATATACAACAGAAATATTTTGGTATGGGGAGAGTGTCAGAATCCTGTGAAAAAGGCATTAAAATGGGTCCCTGGCCCAAGGAATATGCAGGGGTCTATTTAAGCCCACAGGAGTAGGTTGCTGAAGTAATCAGTACTTAATGAGATTAAAGGGACTTCAGATTTGTTTAGATGAATAATATTAAATTCAGAAATCATCGATATCTGTTAGCTTGTTGCTTGGGGCTTGCTTTAGCCGTAACCTCTCTTGTCCCTGCAGAAGGTGACCACAAAAGCAGTAGTATGTGGCCTCAGTGAACAGGGCAGGCAGAAGGGGACTAGTGGTGCCAGCTTATTTCTGTGGTCTGTGTGCTTCAGACCTGGCTCCTTGAAGATTTCTAGTTGCAGAGAGCTGGCTTGCTGCATCCATGAATGCTTGTGTATGGTGTTAAGGGTTTGCTTAGCCCAAGTTGTTTGAATAACAGCGCTGTTGTACAGCACAGAAGTGTCTGACATGACAGGAATTGTGAGCTGAACATGAAAACCAAAATGCATCAGTGAAGCCCAGTGCCTGACACCCCTGTCTGCTGGGTGTGCAAAGGCCACTTGGCACTTCGCACACAAACTTCACAGCATTGCTTTACCTGTTGAGTTCGAAATTGGGACATCTCTTGATCAGTGGCATGTAGCTGTCAGCAAGTCTAGTTTGCTTGTACTTCCAGTTCTCCCACTCCAAGAAGGGAGAAAGATCTACAAGATGGGTTTTACAACTGCTTGTTCTCAGGGTGCATCTACTGCAAAACAGAATGTGGACTTGTGCCCTCATTGCTCACCAGATTTCCTGTGTCTTAGCAAAATCCATGACTATGCATCATCCATGAATATGCACTTAAAAGAGCAGCTGGAGTTATTACAAGCAATTATCCCTAAATAAGCCCTAAGTGCCATTTAAAATGTGATTTTTTTTTTTTTCTGGAAAACATAAGCATGCAAACTAAAACACAGCCCTGATTCTCAACTATGCTGCAATCCATTTTAGGCTCATACAGCATAATGTATCCTAATTTGAAGCTGTTTTTAACTTGCAAAATAGAATCTGGTTTAGCATAAGGAGTTTGGATGCACTAACAAAATCAAAACTTGAAGTGCTTCAGCTCTGTGATCTTGACCTTGAAGCAGTTTGAAGAGTGGCGATAACATAGAGCTAATCTAGATAAAGTATTCCAGTTTGTTCATTCTATTAAACTTCTAGCTCAACATTACCTTTTTTTTTCAGTGTTATCTGAACTCATTCAGTTACAATATAATAGATTCACGTGTTAAATATGCATTTACATTATGAGGTGTCAGTATGAATAAATTAATATCTTGATAATTAATAAAGTTATGCAGGGGATTTAAATTACTCTTCAGAGAATCTTCTTAGGCAACCCAGGAAAGTTTAGTGGGTAATTTTGATTCTAGTCCCTTACTAGCTTGATCATACCATTTTTACATCATGAGGTTAGGTTATGACAAGCCCTGAATGCTGAGACATGTTTTTCTAGTACCTTTAAATATTCATTTTTCTATTAATCTTGCATACCCTTAGTGATTCTGAGATTTCCTGAGGAAAACTGAACGTGCATGCTAATGAAATAGGCCTGCTGATGCTCTAGCAGCAGTATGCAGTGTTGTCCTCCTCCCTGTGCAGGCTTCTTCTTCTCAGTCATGGAGGCAGCTCATGGGCCTCTTATGTTTCTGCCCTCTAGATTGAAAAATGCAATAACAAGCACAGTTGAGCTGCTTTTTTTTTGGCACTGTTACTCTGCTGTGCCTTTGGAAAGGCAGCTATCCTGTACGATTCCACTGGGATAACCACCGTGGGGTTACTCTTCCGGCTCTCTGTGTCTACGGGGGTTGTGTGGAAGGTTGTGGGCAGGGCAGGGCTACAGGAGTGGCTGCTGTGAGGAGCTGCCAGAAGCTTCCATATTGGACAGAGCTGATGCCAGACGGCTCCAAGACAGAGCCACTGCTGGCCAAGGCTCAGCCCATCAGTGATGGTGGTAGCGCCTGTGGGACAACATCATTAAGAAGGGGGAAAAGTTACTGCACAGACGTAATTGCAGCCAGAGAAGGGAGGAGCGAAAATACATGAGAGAAATGGCCCTGCAGACACCAAGGTCAGCGATGGAGTGGGAGGAGGTGCTCCAGGTGCCAGAGCTGAGATTCCTCTGCAGCCCCTGGTGCAGACCATGGCAAGACAGCCTGTGCTCCTGCAGCCTGTGGAGAGCCAACATGTGATGAACTGACTGTCTTCCTCCACCTCTGGGGTAAAAGAGGTACAGAATTGGGAATCGAGTTAAGCCTGGGAAGGAAGAAGGAGTGGGAGGCAGATATTTCATAGATTGCCTTTATTTCTCATTATCATACTCTGATTTGATTGGTCATAAATTAATTTCTTCAAGTCGAGTCTGTTTTGCCCATGACGGTACCTGGTGAGTGTTCTCTCCCTGCCCTCATCTCAGCCCATGGGTCTTTCATTATATTTTCTCTCCCCTGTCCAGGTGAGGAATGGAGTAATAGAGCAGTGTTGGTGGCCAACTGGAGTCCAGCCGGACTGACTCCCTTACACTGTTGCAACACTGCACAAATTTGACCCACTGCACAAAACGCCAAAATATTTGAAAGTGAAATATGTTCAATTATTAGATTCTCAGAAAATCTTCTGGAGGTGCTTCTGTCATGGCTGTTGTCTGTGAAACCATGTGCCCCACAGTCGTCAGTCACAGTCCACTGGTCTGTACTGAAAGAGCCTTATCAGAGTTGAAGTGTTTGTAAGCACTGTGTATGAATAGTACTGAAGGTAGGGTCCTTTGAAGGCTGCTGCTACTGCCTGTGTGTGAATACAAGTAAAGACATGCATAAAAATGCTGAATGTATTCATGTAAAGGTGAATCTTTGGAGGACTGTTTCCTTGCTATTTTGTACAGAGTAAATTAATGAATTGCAAATGTGAGCTGTTAATCTATGCAAAATTGTAGCCAATTCCTGAATTCCAAGATAGATGCTAAGATATGTGATGAAATTAAATAGGATGTTTCTGAAGTACTTCGTAGGTTTTATATTGGTGTAGTGAATAGTGGAGTCGATGTTAGACTTGAGAATAAATGCTTCCTTGGATTGTTTTAAATGCTTGTAGGTAGAATTTTGAGATTCTGCTGCTTAATTTCAAGAACACCTATTAAACTCTTCCTTAGACTTGTAGAGAGCAACAAAATAACTAAACTAAGTGCTAAAGTAGTACAATAGCTGCAAAAGACTTTTGAAAACTAGAATGCTATAAAATATCTGTTTATTTATTTAAAAATGTCTTTGATAAGGTTTAGACAATCTTGCTGCATTAGCAATGGGTTGACAACTTTTTCTCTTCCATTATCAGCTGTTTAGCAGTGCATCATTAGAAACCTTTTAAACATAAAAATTATGCTTCTTTTGATGGATTTTTAATAGTACATGCAGAGTACAGTATACCTGCCCTTTGGTGTCTCACATATTCCCTGCTATTGCTGCTCTTTGTGCTCCCCCGCTCCTATTTTCCCAGTCATTCACATGAGGGGAACTAATCCTGCAAGGGGAACACATGAAGTTTCCTAGGAATATTACCAGGCTTTTGCTGTGTAACGGGAGAGTTACATGTTGACTGGATTGAGTCTTTTCTGCTTTTTGTATAAAAACTGTAGTTCTTATTCTAACATAGGAGCTGCTAAGAGGCAATGACCTTCCATTTTACTCTGTAGTTGCCTCTGCAATAGTTTTCAGGTTTTGGAAGTTGGCATACCATTATAATAATACTAAATAGAGTGGGAGAGGGTAACTTTTTGTTTCCAAATTCCTCTCCCTTAACCTCGTTATTATTTGAGTGAATAGCAACCAGTGAACATTTGGGCAGAAGAGCAGCAATATCTGCAAATCCACTGGAACATAGTGCTTTTTAATTTGTGGAAATGCCAGAAATTAAAAGCATCAGAAAAAAGGAATTGGAAATGGTTCCGGGCATATCTCTTTAGGTTTTTCTATTGTGTTGAGCACTTAGCTGCAGGACTGTAATTCAAACCTGCAAGAATACAATAGAAATTCAAAATACAGTAGAGTCTGCATGTCATTTCTAGGAACTGGTTGTCAAACAGAGAATTAATACAAAGAAAGCAAAAGATTTATTTCTGCACAGCTTTGAATCTTGTTAATATTTCCAAAATATCCTGTAATGTATTGCCAACCATATCCTAAACTTTTGTACAAGGAGAGGCAGTGCTGCTTGTGATTATTTTAAGGCAGTTTTAATTATGACCAGATGGGCTCAGGAATACAAATCAAGAAGGGGAAAGACTGCATCAGGAGCTGAGGCACACACGGGGCTACCAATTCTGTTGCCCGGCAACAGAGTTTCAGTCTATAGTTGTGAATAAAGATACCTTGAATGTGGACAGGCTTGGGAGAGACACAGGTAGAGAGCAGGTCTCTGAAATGAACTAAAGGGCTTCACAAGAGAGGTAGAAGTGAATGTATAAATACATGTTCCTGGAGAATAGAGAGCCAGAATTCATTAACTTCCAGTCTTTAGTCTGCTAATGTTCCTTTGCACTGATCAGGAAATGATATTTAATGGAATTTGGCTGGTTATGAATTTAAAGTTTGTAGAACTGCATATAATTTTTGGAAGCTTTCCTTGGAGCTGACACTCATAGATGAAATTTAAATACCTCAAGACCAGTTCAGAAATAATTTTTTTAAGTTCATATGAGTTTTGAGGAAGGAATTTGAGAAATGGCATAATAAAATTTTGTTTTTAACTACAGATAAGTTAATGCATTGACTGGTTTAAAATAGAAATGGATTAAAATGTAGCAAATACATCTGGGTGGGTTTTTTTCCCATGGAAAATGGGAGCACCAGATTAACTGAGTATTAAATTAATAGAAAACGATGCTGTATTACATTGCCCGCTGTGTGAAAGTGTTCCTATAGGATATGACAGGTAATTGAGTCATCAACATAAAATATTAATAATTCAGATGATACATTTCATTTTCTTAATGTGCTGTAGTTCCACATCTATCTACGTGCAAATATGACACAGATTTACTGGGACACAACAGTCACCTTGAAGCTGTGCTCAGTAGCAGCTGATTAGCATTATCTGTTCCAAATGCAAAATAAGTTCAGCTTCTCTGACCTCATTAGAGGGAACTGAGAGTACCTCAGTAATAAATGCTCATCTAGCTTCTTCCAATAATTTGATTTATATGGAAGAAAGTTTTAATGACACATTCCCTGCCACTAATAGGCCAGCAGTCCTTATGGAAATTAGAGACTTTGGANAGCAGTCCTTATGGATGTACAAGAAAGATGCTGAATATAATTAGACTTAGCACTAAAAATGAAAAGGGGGGCTCAAGTAGGAAAATATTATTTTCTTCACTAGCACGCAGTCTGTAATACAGCTGTCTTTTCACCCGCTTGTATTCATAGACATCAACACAGAAATAAGGCTAGTGCATCCGGAAGTTCTTGATAATCGGTTTGTAAACTTAGACACATGCACCTGTTTGCTGTTGAATTTGAATTGCTAGTGTCTATGCCCATCAAAAATAATTATCATTCTCGCAAACTATCAGTCTTATTTTCCATTGCTGAATAGAAAGAATTTGGTTGATAAAATGATAAAGTGGTCTGTGAAGCGGAGAGGCTGGCTGTTTAAGTTTGGGTCTAAATGAAAAGTAGAGGAGGTGGTGAATTGAAATTGTGAAATATTCAGAAACTTGTTTGCTTTATAATAGAGCAAGATGGTAAATTTTAATTTCACACACTTTGCATAAGATTATCATGGAAAAATACAGATTGCGATCAGACTGTTCCAAATATAATCTTATCTCTGATAGAAATTAATATGTCATCCTGAGTCCTTTAAACCTTCAAGTTAATCTGCAACACAAAACTAACAAACAGAAAAATGGTATAAAAGCCTCTTCTGTAGTCTGTGATTAGGGAGAATTGGTTACTTCAGGAAAGACAAGTATATTGGCAAATGATGCAAAACTTTATGAGCTTGGTCTGTCACTCATTTTTCACAGATGTATCAATATTTAGAGTTTTCAAGATGGCAGAAGCAAGGAGTGACTTGGATCTTACTATTAGCAAAAGAACACACCAGATACCAAAAAGCCTGCTCCCCAACCCCCTTATTTCAGTACTTGAAGTGTCACATGTCACATGGATAACATCCATTTATCTTTCAGTTTAAAGATCAAAAATTCTCTTTGTGTTTTTGCAGTGCTCTGAATTTGAGAGCTTGATCCTGCTAAATCTGTTAGTCGGTTTAGGGCCCAATTACTAGTCAAAGGAACAAATGAAAACTTCAGATAAGATGACACCATGCTGAGATAATTCAAAAGCAATCAGTCACACTACTTCAAGCTTTTTTTTTTTTTTTCCCTTGAAATGTGGCTCTTTGAAAACTATTTATGAGGGAAAAAAAGCACTCTTTTCTCTTTTTTCCCTTTACTTGCAGAGTTCACCTAAAGCCTCAACTGTGTGAGATGCATTATCTTTCTAATATCTCCACAGAGCATTTTCCACCCTCCCAGGTAAAATAGAGCAAGTCTAGGTAGATAAAAGACATGTTTATTTGTGGCTGGGAAAGCTGCACACAGATGAAGGATCTGACATCTCTGACACCTTTGTATTTAGCCGAGATCGCTCACAAGGTAGTAAATAGATGGTTTGGACTCTTTAAATCTATCATATTCCAGAGTTAGATTTATCACTATGAGTTCTTCACATAATTTCTGCTTTGGAAATGGACATATGTGCTGCCTCTAGCAATATTTTCAGTAATAACTTTTCCTTTACCCTAGTAGTGAATGATCAGATAGGTAAAAGCAGGCTTGCTGCAAGTGGAGAAACTGAGGCTGACACTATAAATGCATTTGCAGTTCTCTGAATGGGACAGAAACTGGGTCCATTTCATGATGGCATTATCTTCAGTCCCCTGTACTAAATTACTGGTGTGGGGGGTTGTATGTTCCTCAGATAGCTTTTTGTTATGGGAATGTCCTTGCCCAGCCAGTTTCCCTGCAGGCACTAACATGAAAACAAATTATCCTAAACTCTATAGCCTTAATGAGGAAAGGCACCACGGGGAAGTAAGGGGACATCAGAATACATTTTTTTGGTTCCTATGGGCTTTTCTGTAATCTAAGATATTGACTTCTGGCATAAGAAATAAAAAGAAAAAAAGGCTACATTACATATATATATATAAAATATTCTAATTAGGAGGCATAGCAAAAGAACACAGATATTGTGGCTTTTCCATATAGACAAGAAATGAAAAAAATGCTATATTTAAATTTTAGGTGTTTCTTTATGGGCAGTTGCTATGCAATTGCATGTCATAGATTGAGATTTACTATTGAACTTAACTTAAAGATATTTTCCAACCTAAATGATTGTGTGATAAAAGGATATCCAGCTCTACCACTGACTACATCTGTCCAGCACAGAGGAAACAGTCAAAGAATACAATGGGCTTGCACAAATAAATGAGAAACAAAAGCAATGGGTGTGTCAGACTGGTGAGGTTTGTGATTAAGAGTCAGAGTTTGAAAACCTGGTGTTGTTTGTTTGGGCTGCCCAATAGCACCCTAGAACTAGGGAGGGCTTCGGTTGATGATTAGTTTGGAATGAGTCTGAATATTTGGGGAGCTTGGAGCAGTGCGTGTAGCGATGCCCTGGATATGGTTCCTTGCTGTCACCAGCTCTGCAAGCCAAGGCAGCAAGCCGAGTGCTGCCCCAAAGCTCAACCCGACATGGTGTGCACAGCCCAGCACCTGCTCCCAAAGGTAGGGGAGGATAACCTCGTGTTTCAGGGGCCTGATCAGGAAACTCTCACTACAAATAGTTGAAACCAAAGCCTGTGATAGTGTTGCTCATCTGGAGCACCAAAAGTCTCATGACTCAAGCACACATCCAGGCAATATGTACCAGAGGTGCCATTCCCTCCCCAGCCTTACCTTGCCTATCTTGAGGGAAGGGTACATAGAGTGTTGCAAATGGGGAGAAGATGCTTTTCTTCCTGGTCAAGCTGTGCTCTGCCTAAAGACAGGCTTCCAGGCATGAGGATAGGAGCACGTGGTGGAACTGCTCTTCTAACTGCTTCTTGTGCACTTGACATTTCATAGCTAATGACTTAAATGCATTTTTAAATATTCTCATGGGACTTCTCCTCTTTCTCTGTTTTAGTTCACAGTAAAGCATAATTCCCTCTGAAGTGCAGTGAGTGAGGGGGTACAAACTTTATGCATCTTCATGAACTATCTCAAATATTTCAACCAAGATTTTGTAATTTAAATAAGGATTTAAGCACCCAGAGTGTGGGATTAATGGCCTATATCCAAACCAGTGATTTGAAGAACTGTCATTTTCTTAAAAGTTAGGAGTATTAAAAAAAATTAGTTCTAAATGTTTGATTTTCTATAGTACTAAAAATGAAAAGCCATCATTTCCTTTTAAGCCATGTCAAAGCACATGCTACAGTTTTGTTGAAAGGCCTTTGAATATATGAGAAACTTTTCTGCTTGAAAAGACTGTAACAAAGACAGCAGAAATACTTGTCTGTAGGGAAAGAGTGGGATGAGTAGAGAAGTACTTTCCAGAGAAGTTGTAATTAAGTTTTTAGCAACTCAATTAAAGATCCTGGTCTACTAGCTGTGCATCTACCTCAGTTGTTAGCAGGCTCAGTGCTTGTGTGCAGGTGTTTAATTAAGACATCCACATATGAACCAGTTGTCTAAACAAATGCTCCAGTCTTGTAATTATCTGTTTTTTCTGTGTTTGTTGAGGTGCTGCTGCGTTTTTCATAAAAAAGCCCATGGCTGACACAAGGTGCACAATGTGTGAGTGATGCAGAGCCCCAGTTCAATGGGCATTTCCTCTGCTGAGGAAGGTGCTTTACCCTTGCTGTAGACAGTGGCACTTCGATATAGAGATGTGCCATGAAATGCTACACTCCTTCTTAAGGAGGTCACAGTCACAAAAGCTTGGCAATGATAACATCTGTGAGCAAGAGGCAACATTATTGTGAATGTGTGTATATGTATTCATGTATGTATAAACAGTAGGTTCCTTTATTTTTCAGATAGTTAAGTTTAAGAAAGCTTATATTTAAGATACCTTTTTTTCATTTAAGCTTAAAGGAGCATTCATCTGTCAGAGAAGAACCTCAGCTTGCTTTGGCCTATTCCCAAATACACTTCAATGACAGGGGGACTGCAATGGAAAAATACTCCTAAGCCTTTCTTGAGAGGCTGTGGCTCCTGGGACACCCAGCTGAGATGCAGAAGTCAGTGAAGTGTCAAACTGAGTTAACTTTGTGGTGCTCCAGACATGTACCTTGAAGAACACCATGTGCAGAACCACCTCAGTGACTCGTGCCCTGACTCTGCCAATTCCTGGACCTCACAGAAAGCTGGGAGGAGGCAGTAGGAAGGACTGCATAAACAAAATGCTGCACGGTTAGTGTCAGCTTTACTCTGTGAGCCTGAAAAGCCAGTCTCTGCTGTGGCTGTTTGGAAATGACTATGAGTTATCAGCTGGATAAAAGCCTCACCTGCAAGGAGGGCATTAATCATCCCTAGGGAACACTGACGCTATTTGGCTGAGAAAAGCTGTCTGAAGGATATCAAGATGGGAATAACCTCTTGCCATCATTTCAGTGTGATGAATATCTAAAAAAAATTCGCTTAATTATTAAGCCAAATGAATTTACAATGTTGCTTTTAGAAAAATAGGACAGTCTCCTATCTCAGCACTCAGCAGTGTACTGGAATTGGCACTGGACAAGAACTTGTTTGTTTCTCTTATCACTTAAAGCCTGCGTGCTTGGACCTCTGGGAGCAGAGAGGCTGCTGAATGAGCCACCAGGCGGTGAGAGGGCTCCGTGTTTTTGCTCTTCCTCCACACAGTACCTCAAATCTTTGTGGCCCTGCTCCTGGAAGGTGTTGAGCATAATTGCTCTGTACAGAGGACAGTCTGCAGCCACCTATCCTTGTGAAGCATCTCCTGCCTGGGTAAGGGGACCTTTTCTAAGTCAATCTCCTTCCGCTGGCATACCCAGGTGTGATTATCGACATCTAGGTAACAACCACTCAGTCAGGAGTGGGGAGCTTTTCCTCCCTCCCAGCACAATCTCACTCCACTGTTGACAAGCTCTCACAGTGGACAGTGTTGCTTAGCTTGTGTTTTAGTGTCAGTTGGGATTACCTTGAACGATGGTGGCTGGGAAATAATCTTCTAACTGCAGTGTGAAGGGGAAAGGAGCAAAGAGGTGGAAGGGCTTGCTGCTGCTGCACAGGAAAGTAGAAATATCTGTAGGGGAGGGAGATTTGGGGAATTGTGTGAAAGGGCCTCTCCATTCCCCACCAATACTTCTGGGATGCAATGATAAGTTTTATTTAGGGAGTATATTGAGAAATGAGAGTAAGCTGCAATAATAACCAGGTACCATTGACATGACAATAACATTCCTCCTTTTCTGCGTTACACTTTCAAGAAATGAAAAGTAGCTGTCTTGAACTAGATAAATTGTTTATAGAGTGACAGGAAGCATTGCAAACCATCATATCATTTCTCTGTCAATGAAATATTGCTCCTAGTAGCATATTTCTTACCTATTTGCTCACTCAAACTTAGGATTGTAATTATTTAAGATACCCTTTTAATTAAGGTAACAATTAAAGCATGCTAATTCTGCTGAAGTGCCAATGAAATGAAGGTACCATCACTTTGTAACCAAGTGAAGGTGCTACACTTTGCCCTCAGGTAGTAATAGAAAAACAAGGAAGGGGACCATCTCTACCCTAGGTTGTTTACATTTTCAAATAACAAGGGAAATAGAGTCAGTGATGCTTTTCTCCCCCTGTATCCTATTGTTTCAGTTCTGCTCTTATTTTCCTTTAATCAGTCTATTTCCTCCTCCTTAAACACTTACTGTATCCCAAAGAGGACACTCAACCAAACTATTCGATTTGGTTCTTTCATTTCTTGTAGTTAATAAGCTACTGTCAAAGAGTGTTTTTATTAAAGAGATAAACCTGCCTACATTTAAAAATCCTTCTAAACAATGTTGGCAATGTTTATGATATCCCATAAATGGAATAAGGACCATAACAAAATAAATCTCTTATATTGTGGACCTTAAACCTTGTTCCAAGTTATAGGTTATAAAATAAGGGGCAATTAGCAATGAAATACTAAGCTATAAAGTAATAATAGTTTTTTTCCCCATGATAGTATAGTTCCTCAGTAGTATTATGTGATAGAGAAATAGTTGAATGGATCTACTATATGTAGTAGATCTATTTTTAATCTCACTTGTACTATTCTAATTCAGGAATAACTCCAGTGTGAAACACTTAAAGCTAAGATAAATTAAGGCAGGTTTTCTGTAAAAATGGAATTATTTTAAATAAATTAGAACAAACATTTGATTCCCCCCAAATTTTGCATTTCATTTGCAAATGAGTTTTTACACGTTAATCAAGTGAAGATCAAGTACTCGAAAAAAGGAAAGGTCTTTGTAAGGCTCTGAGACAGGACCTGGATCTCNGTTGGGATACTGGACTTCCAGGTGCAAAAGGAGATGGGAAAATTTCTCATGACTTGATGTGTTATTGAATTGGCTATTTTGATTTGATTATTGCATGATAGAGAAGCAGAATTGAGCATCTAAATCCNAAGATCAAGTACTTGAAAAAAGGAAAGGTCTTTGTAAGGCTCTGAGACAGGACCTGGATCTCCCTTATTAGTTATTATCTTATTATGCTTACTACTGAATTTGACTGTGTCAATAAAAGTTCTTTCAAAATGGGCAGAGGACTTTAAGGGTAGAAATTTTTTATGCAGACACAAGCACCTGAAATTTACTACAAGTTCAGCNCAGTAAAATTGGGATAAAATGTCCCTGTTCAGTAGGTGAAAGAGGAGACCTTTCCGGTTCAAGCTCTCATCATCAGCAACAAAGGCAGCTGCAAAGAACATCCAGGGGTAAGGATATTCTTTTAAAATATCATCTGTATTACAGCAAAACAGAACTTTTTTTCCCCAAAGGGTTGGCTTGAGCATGGGCAGGGCTGGTCATTGCTGTTCTCCAAAACACCATTCAGGCAACTGATATTGCAGCACTGCTGGAAATAGCACTGGGTGTTGCAGTGTCCCTGCCACGGAGGGTTTAGCAGCCCAATTCCTTGCTGGCAGCACTAGATGGAGATAGTGACTCACACAAAGCTTCCTGACAGATGCTTTTCTCTCTGCTGAACCAGCCACCGCCAGAAAACAAGGTT
>VYZR01009479.1:0-21259 GCA_013400675.1 Oxylabes madagascariensis | reverse complement strand
CACAAGCTGCCTTTTGATATTACAGCAAACCCCAAAGTGCCCCAGAGCACAGCTCCAAGCCTAGGGGCACCAAATTGTCCTGTTTCATGGAAATGTGGAGCCCAAACCAAAGGCAAGGCTCTGTGAGGAGGGAGCCAGCTGCAAAGGGAGGACTAGAGGAGATCTTTGGGAACACCAGGAGCTCTCCCATCCCACCAAACACCACATTCCTCCTGCAGCTCTGCCAGGCTCCAGCTCACCAGGACCTGCACTCTGCTGCCTCACCCTGGGTTGTAGCTGGGCTCCAGATTTGTTCCTTTCCTCGCCCTTTCCTCACTCAGCTGGTTATGACCTGACCCACCGCCTCAGGAATGACATCTCCTTGGTTTTGGATCCTAAGTGCCTTTTTTAGGCATTTAGGATGATCCCATGCCCCATCCCCGAACCTGCCTGTGACATTTAACACCAAAGGTCTTAATTACAGGAATTTTTTTTTTTCCCCCAGCATAAATTGCAGAAAGATGATTTCCACAGCTGCATTATTGACCTCAGACTAGACTAAGGCTGCTTTTATAGCAGTGCTACAGGTGAAATCCTCTGTTATTTCCTACCCAACCTGACTTTACTGTAAGTTACAGTGCACAGTAGTCAATTAATACGAGCAGTAAACGAGAGACCAGCAGAGTTTTCCAAAAGAGGACCTTAAGTAAAAACCATAAATTAAATTTAAAAAAAATAAAGAAAGAAACAGAGAGATGATGAGCTTCACTTGAAGTTGGGGAAAGCTTCTCCCCCAGCAGGATGGGATCAATAAATCTCTGTCTCACATGAAGACTGATGGTTCCCACCATGGCTTCACCTCCTGCAGCACCCCGTGGTTCCTGCTCCCCTTCTGCAGATCTTCTCTCCCTCCAGCTGAGCCTTGGGGTGTCTTCTTCTGGGTAACACCACCAAAGGGAGAGAGAGACACCTCCAAAGTGCTCCCTGCTCCCTACTTGGGCTCGATGACCTTAGAGGTCTTTTCCAGCCACAATTTTATTTTACTTCCACCCTCTTTCCCACTGCCAGAGCTGCTCATCCACAGCCAGCTTCCCTTCCAAAGGGGGAGAGGGTATTCCTAGATTTGGCAGCTTTGAGAATGGATCAAAATTGGCAAAAAATTGATTAAAAAATTTGCGTTTAGCTGGTGGAAAAGCAAGCAGAGTCCTCTCAAACTGTGCCTGCAAAGGAAGGAGCTGCACATCCCTCAGCCATGGATGGTGGTTCCCAGTGCTGGGTCAGTATAAATAGACACAGAAGATCTGTATGAAAAAGCAGCCTTTGCTCTGGCCTGGCAAGGGTTCTAATGAGATCTCCCACAAACTGCGTCAGAACGTCAGGAGGATTTTATTCCCTGTAATTGAACTGTGCTCTTGCCTGTGTTCTCTGTCCCGCCCTACAGTGCTCTCCTCTCTGAAAATTCCTTTGTTCAGCCTAAAGAGACATTTCATTAAATAAGAAATAATTTCTGGGAGTGGTAATTACAGCCTTTTTTTTTTTTCAGATGGATGATATGTAACTGGTCTGTTTTCCTTTCTGCTAGCAAAAACAAAGAGGATCCCAGTGCCTTTCATTAGGTGTCAGCTCCAGCCACCCAAACTCCAACAGGTCTGTTTTGATCAGGTTGAATTTGCTCTTTGGAATGACTGAAGCTGGAAGCAAAGATAAATGTGGCAATGCTCATTGCCTGCATTGACCCATTCTGCTTCCCTGAGCTCTGCTACCCTTGGAAAGAGCTTTTTTGCACTGGTTCAGGTGGATATTCTTTCTTTTTTCTTCACTGTGAACTCAGCACACAGGAAGAAAAAGGCTCAGGGGTGAGAGAGGCAGGGAGCAGAGCCTGGATCCCCTCCTGCAGCTCCGTGGCACTGGAATTACACCCCAATAAAGCACCAGCAGCACAAACCTGAACCTGCTCCAAGCTGTGCTCTGACCATCTGTTTATTCCCCGTTGGCCAAGACATTACAACCAGCCTTCTACACGGGTGGGGGGTGGGCAAAAATGCCCGAAATTTCTGCCTTTTTAGTTNTGGATGCAGCATTAACGTCCCCGTGCCCGCTGCGCCACGGCTTCCTATTTAACCTGGGTGCATTCCCAGGCTCACACTCTGAAATGGCCAAACTCAGCAGCCTCGGAGATTAAATTCTCCAAGTTCCATGAAAACAGGCAGCCAGGTGAAGAAGACAGGGGATTTTTGTTTTCCCTTCAGAGAGGGAGGCTGAGTGTGGGTCACAACTCTTCCACCGCTGGAGACTCTCACAGGTGCTGTCCTGAGCATCCCAAAGTTCAGGGGTGCTCTGGGAATCACTCACGAACCCAGCTCTTCCTCACACAGCACATCCCTAATCTGGCCAGAAGCTCTCCGGGAAGCCAGGAAAACTGAGATCCAGGTCTTTTCCCCAGCAGATTTCCTGTGTGACCTGGGCAAGTCGCTTATAATCATGTGAGATCTAAGAAGCGCAAAACATCTTAAATTCCCTTAAGTAGAGGGGAAACCTAAAGGTTTCAGAATGAGATTTGCTCATTTGGAATTCAGCCAAGCCTTTGGGTTTAATACCCTTACATTTGCAAAAAGCTGTCGGAGATCCTTAATGCCCTCCAGAGCTCACAAGCTCGGGTTTAGGTTTCAGCTGGAAGCCAATAAACAAGCAAAAGGAGTGAAATAGCCACTTTTGTGTGCATCTGAAGGATGGTATTTCCAACCAGCACCATGGAAGTGTCATTAGGGTTGCCTACAAGCTCCCCACAATGTGACATAAAGTGACCTGAGTGTTTTAGCAGCGAGGATGAGGAGACAAACTTAGCAAGGCTCCTTCTAGATTCCCCTTTCTCAAACTTTTCCAATAAAACCCCCAGCCACGCTTGCTGCACTGCTCTCACTGCACCTAGGCAAATAAAACAGGAGTAAGCAGATATGCCCAACTTGTTTAAGCTCAAGTAGCAAATTCCAGCTGGCAGCTTCCAAACCGTGCCTCTGATTTATTGGCATTTCAAAATGTTTTACAGAACCACGGTCCACTGGCACCAGAGTCTTGTCACACTCAGCAGAGAGAGGAATAACACAGCACAAAGCTCTTTATAAAGGTGCCAGGTCCTCCATGTCCTTTTGGGGGGACACTTAGAGCACAATTCAAGTGTTTCCAAATAACGGTGTTTTCTGCCCAAACAGAAAACAGGCTGGAAAGGAGCCTGGAGACAAGTGAGCCTGAGTTCCTTGAGGTTTGCTCTAGCTGTGAGTTACAAGATACACAAGTGAGCTCCAGAACAGCCCGTCCCAGCAAACCCCATCCCAGTAAATCCAGCCCCAGCAAACCCCACCCCAACACGATCATCTAAAGCCCTGGAGCATGGATGATATATTAATGTAACGACATCTGAGAGCACAGGGACTTTAATGATGGCAGACCTCTGAAATGAAAGAAATTTCACGGTGCTAGCTCAGGGAAAGCCCAGGAGAACCTGGAGCAACCACGCACAAGCTGGTGAAGTGACTGGGATAAACTGGGAAGAGAATTCACCTGCAGTCCTTGGCAGGAGGGAAAGGAGGGAATGCACATCGAGCTCTCTGCCCTCAGCCCCGGGTTGTGCCTGGGGAACCCGTGGTGTGGGTGGGTTTTACTACAAGAAAAGGCATCTCTGAGCCTTCTTGTGAAGCCAAAGCTGGACAAACTGGTTTCCCATCTTCAGCCCAGCCAGCTACAGGCTGTGGTGTCAGGCGGTGCAATTCTTCCCTTCCCTCTTTCATCCCCGTCCCGTTTAAACCCCACAGCTGCTGATGTGCCTCTGAAAGCCGTGGCCTGAGCACCCCTGGGAAGGAGAGGATGGAGCTTTAGGGTTGTGGGTTACTTCCTGAGACCTTCCACTTCTATTTTATAGAAACTGGAAATTGGTGCCACTCTGCAACCCCCTCAGAGAGGCACGGATGTAACTGGGGAGGGGGAATTTGGGCTGCTGGAAAGGCTGACATGGAGTCAAATAGGAACAGCCCCAAAAGTCCATCACCCCCTCCCTCCTCCTGCCTGGCCCGTCTCAGTCCTCCTCAGCTGTCAGAAAACCCCACAGCAGACCCAGGCAGCGCTTCCACCGTCTCAGCAAGCAAAGGCTCCGTGCTCCAGAGCTCGGGCTATTTATGCAATCCCGGCTGGCTCGGGGCCCACGCGAGCTTTATTTATCTAATGTCTGCGCTGCAGGCGATGAATTCAGAGAGAAGGGATTATTAGAAGACAACACACAGAAAGGGGAGGAAAAGAGCAAGTGAGAAGTCCAGTGGAGCGAGGCTTTGCTGCTCTCCCGGCTCTCCGGAGCAGCGAGAGCCACGAGCAGCCCCGAGCTGGAAGGGTCCTGGGCAGGCTCCCTGTCACAGCCTCGTGGAGACCCTTCCCAGCACTAAATTCCACTAATTGCCTCAACCCAATTAATTATGCAGGAAAAGATGTAAAATGAAAATTAATTCCATGAAACCGGTCCACGAAAATTATCCCGGAACCTTAAATCGGCATTTCCGCAACAATTAGAAGTTCCTCTAGGACCCTTTTAATGTGGGAAGGAGTCTTGAGTCATTGTTTCTTGTCATGCTGTCAGAAAAAAGCTGTTTCCTAGAAAGAAAACCACTGACAGAGACTTGATAGTTGGCTGAAAGGATTTAAATTTCCAACGTGTACCTAGAAGGGAAATACATCCCCCTCAACAACGGCCATCCCAAAACTGCCTGTGCATTAAGGAGATAATAAACCTGTGGGATCACAACCCTTCAGGGATGGGAATGTCAGAGTATAATGAACCTCTGTATTCTGCTTTCTATTTCTGTTGCTATTTTCCACTTTTCTATTTCTACCTTTGGATTCAGGACTCAAAATCCCATTAAATCTCATGCTTCAATCACCAGAATCTGCCACGGCTGCAGATCTCAACAGAGATGGCATTTTCCTACCTCTGATTTGGACATCTGAAAGGGGGAAGGGGCTGTTTTGTTTTGTTTCGGGATAAGTTTAGAGGATATTTGGTTTTGTGTTTAATTCCTGGAGGCTTTACCCAACTCCTAAGGAAAATAAGAAAAGCAGCAGCTAAAGCAAGGGCTGAAATTCTGCCTGTGAGCATCCCCGACGGGGCATTATCTGGTAGGAGTTATTTGCCACTATGCACAAACTGCCAAAGGAAACTCCTTTTGTTCCTCCTTATTACTGTGTACAAACCATCCAGTTCTCACACAGATCTGGATGGTCGTTTAAAATCAAGTTACCTCTAAACTTGCGCTGCTTGAGGAACAAAATGCTCGCTCCTACAGCAGGTCCAGGACTCGAGTCATGCCTTGTTACCTTAGCACACTTGGTTTTTCTGCCTCTTTTTCTGCCTGTGAGCTTGAGACAGGGGGAAAAGTGCAGTGGAGGGAACTGGCATTGCTGGGGCCTCAGTAATATCCGTCAGTAAACCTGTAATTAGATAGGGAGTCCTATTAATCTTGTGCACTGCCTGAGGGGCATTGCCAGCATCCAGCAAAACCTCTATTGATGAGGGAGGATTCCAGGCATGCCTGGATGAAAAATGAAAGAGATGAAGTATTTACTTACTTTTTACCCTTCCCTCAGCCACTCATTCCCAACCAAGGGACAATCCAGAGCCCAACAGACTGAATTTCCTCCTGACATCAAGGCCTGAACGCAAAATGCTCAGCCTTTGGGTTCCTCCTCAAGTATTTCAAAGAAACCTGAAAGTGTGATGTTTTCAGGCTTTTTGATTTAAAACGTGTTCGTGGAATGAGAACAGTTAATGCAAACAATGATGTTGGTCAGTTGTGATAATGGAAGGCAGAGCCTGCTCATCCTTCCACATGATTCATCGCTCCCATCTCATTCATCTGGCATCAAAGACATGATTTATAGATGTTCTTTTTCTGCACGCTCCACCCTTGTTTCCTGGAGGAGCGGGAATAAACTGTTTTATACAGAGGTAGGAATTTTTTTCAAATGAGTCTGTAGGGTGAGGGATTACTCTGGCCTATTACAGATAGCTGAAACACCCCAAAAAAGAGTTTTCTTATTGGAAAGGCATTTAATAAAACTGGCATTGTTTCTATTACACCTAACTGCCAACTTCATCACTTCCTATCTTCCTACGACTAGTTTTCTTTTTTTCCTCTTTTTTTTTGCATTCATCTGCCTCATTAGAATTACTTGAATGTTGGAAATAGGAAGGAGGCCAAAAGATGGAAACTGCCCATCCATAGGTGTTCAATACATTCAACTGAAAACAACTGTGGCATTTTTTTAAAAACATGGAGAGCAGAACTGAGACAACTTTGTGTTTTTTTCCTTTTAGGCTTCTTATTTTATTTCTCAGCTGATTGCAGTATCCTTGTGAAAAGCATCCCCTGGTAGCTATTCCCCTGGTTAGCTTTTTTTTGGAGTGAAGGAAAATCATAAAATCACAGAATGGTTTGTGTTGGAAGGGACCTTAAAGTTCATCTCATTCCACCCCCTGCCCAAGGCAGGGCACCTTCCACTAGGCCAGGCTGCTCCTTCATTGACCGAATCCTGGATTTTCACCTGAACAGAACCAGGACTTCACCCCAGTGCTGTGAATTAACTCTGCCAAGGCTCAGGAATTATAAAATGTGAGGAGTCTGACAAGATGAGCTACCAAAGGAAACGAGGCACCAGCTCCAGGGCCTTGCACATCAGGGCTTAGTCCCAGCAAGAATTGCAGTGCACGCTTAGCATTAAACTCTTCTGATAGAAATGTGAGCATATAAAGAAAATTAGCATTAATTATGCATCCAAGTGTTTTGGATATCAAGGCCAAACTGCTCTGCAGTTAAAGTTTGGGGACCACAGCTTTGCAAAACTCCTTCCTCACATGTGGCCACGGAACTGACAGTGGATTGTGCAGCCCCATGGACATTAATCAGTGCTAATTTTCAAATTCTAACAAGTGTGAATGCCATATCTGTTAGGATTCCGAGGAGAAATCCAACCTGCCTGCTACATTTTCCCAGTGGGAATCCCACCCACTATGTCACAGCCATCATTTTCGGTATTTAACTCCTTATTTTTGAAAAAAAAGAGAAAGAAGTGGCTGCCACAGCGATGAATGGAGCCCAATGTGCCCCCGTGTGTAAACACAGGACCACAAGGAAGTGAACTCTCCAGCTGAAGCACGTCTGTGATTTCAGCACAGGACTTGCTGAAAGTTGAATCAAAATGGGCCAACCTAATATTCTGCAGCAAATATTTTCCCTCTAAGGAAGTGGCGGGCTCTGAAATCTGCCCATTGTGGCAGTGAGTCAGGGAAGCTCATTAAAGCAGCTCTCAGGAGAGCAGCTGGATGAGCTAAGCCAGAAAACTGCAAACTCCATTTGCCAGTCACTTTGCCAACACTTACATTTTTAACCCAGGGCTTTACACTTTGGTGCCCAAAGTGCCGAACCACTGCACTACTGACTGAAACTCTTCTTCCCAACACGACCAAACAGACTGGGAATGGGGACATTTTAGCAATATATGGTTTTGTTTCATGCTGAGCCTGTGTGAAGGAACTCAGCTCTAAGAGGGTGCAGAGTCAACCAGGAAATATCTGAGTAAGTCCAAGAAATATCTGAGTATTTTCTACCCATTCCTTGACATTTCAAATACATCCTCCAAGCCTTCCTTCCTTCCTTCCTTCCTTGGATGTGCCTGAATCTGGGCTCCATCTACAAAACCAGCTGCAAAATCTGGTCACCCAGGAAGTAAGAAAGAGTTCCTAGGACCTTTTCCTGCTGGATGGTAAATCCCAGCAGCAAGTGCTTCTCAATTTCCAGAGGATTTTTCCTCTGGGAAGAGCGTTAGCTTCGGCGTCCCTGATAAACTCGGCATATAAATCTTTATTAGCGACACTGCCAGACAGATTATGAGAATCAAACATTTGTGCTCAAAGACTTTGGTCTCTATAAACATAATTCAAAAAGCCTCTGGGCCCTTTAAAATGCCATATGTTCTCCTATGATTAGGGGCTGCATCCCCCTGCAGGCAGCAAAGCGAGGACTAAAAATCGATCATTTTATTGAAAGCCTTGGATAACCAGCTTTGCTGTGATTTGGGGAATCTCACATGGAATCCATTCTTATCCAGCTTAGGGTTTGGGCATTTGTAGGCTGCCCTACAAATTTTTGAGGGGGATTTTTGCCCCCTCAAAGCAACCAGCACCCTTCCAGGGAGGTGTTGGCCAAAAGGGCATCCTGTGATCCAGCTCCACAGAACTCCTGGAAGATTCACAGTGCAGCAAATACAACAGATCAGTTCTGGGATTTCACAGAGCTCATCCACGATGAGCAAAACTAACACAGGCTTGTTTTCCACTTGTCTGACTCCCAGTTTTCTTCACCTCCTCTCCTGTGTGAATCTGGTGTTTAATGGAAGGTGAGCTTGGTCTCCTCCCTCAGCAAGGCACTAACAGGGGCTCTCCCAATTATTTCCCTGCCACCTCTTTTCCCCCAGCTTGTAGGAACAGATCCCTCTTTGAGATCTTCACTCTTTTGCTGACTCTGGCTGGAATTGGCCAGTGAATTCAAAAGCTTTTAGACACACACACACACCCCCAGAGGCAGCGTGATCACACAAGGCTCATTTCCTTAGGATATTAGGCAAAAATGCCTACTTGAAAGCTGTTTGATGTTGGATGCACCTCTCTCCGTTTCCTGGTTCTGCACGAAATGCCAGGGAGAACCAAAGACATCACAAGTAAAAGCCCATCCCCAGCAGACTGTTATTAGCCTTGTTTCTAGAGCAACCCTTGGCTGGATATCAAAACAGAACCTCCTCCCCCTCTGGGGTTTGCTCACCCGATGCAGATCTGTGGGTGGCATCTCCTGAGGATCCTTCTCTGCAGATCCTGCTAGCAGAAATAAAATATGTTTATGAAAATATCCTATAAATACTGGTTTTCAGCTCACTGTTTGAGCCAGGATGTTAATGCTGTTGCTCACATCGCTGTCACTGACTCTTAGGTGACCTGGTCATCAGGAGGGACATTCCCCTGGTGTCACTCCAGGTGCACAAATCCATTACAAACAGCCACTCTCAGCCTCTGATACAAGTCACAGGCTTGAACTAAAGCAGACACTTAAAGTTATTTAGAGGAAATGATGGAAAGTAAAATGGTCTTTCTGCAGATTGAGCACAGTTTGTATAAATACTGGCAGGATTCTCTGGCTCTGGTCACTCTGCTGCTGGTGAAATCCAGCCACAGGTGAAATCTTGCAGGTGAAACTGGTGGCACAGGATGGAAAGAGAAATGAAACCCAAAAGGATGCATGAGGCACTTGGGGTTTATTCTGGGAATCAGAGGGGTGAGGAGGGAAGCAGAGAAGTGCTGCTGCTGCTCTAGCATGACTCCATTTGGAATTCTGGTCAGTGCAGGGGCTGTTATTGAGGGGTTATTCCAGACAACTTCCACTTGTGGTCAGCCCTCAGACAGACTGGTGAAGGTGGATCCCTGCTGTAAGGCATGTTTTCAACATTTAGCTCTAAGGTAGCTAAACTCTAAACCTGCTCATAGCAGAATTATTTTAAGCCCTTAACCCCAGAGTCATGAACCAAACGTTGATCCCAAAACCATACCCTCAACTGATCTCACATTCAAATCCCTCCTCCTGGGAGATGCTGAGTTACCTCTGCTCTCATTCCCTTCAGTGAGAGTCGAGGCTGCTTAGCACAATACAGGATCAGACCTGCATGGTGCAAAACTGCTCCGGTTCCTGAAGAACCAGCTTTAAAATGAGGAGCAGAGCCTGGCTCTGAGCTGGGAGCTGAACCCAGAGAGGGAGGCAGCAGATCCACGCTCCAGGTAATTATATTAAATAACAGCTTCTCGTAGATACCCGGATCCCTCTCCCCACCGCTGCTGCCACCTCGGTGCCAATTATGCTAACGATGGGTTTCTTTTCAAAGGAGGAAGCAAAAAATAACATTCAGTTGAAACTGCAGGAAGAAACTTCAGTGGGCAGAGGGTAATTATCCAAACTGGAATCCAGCCGGGGAACTGGAGTAACAGACCCCTGCTCTATCTGAGAGGGATGAGGGGAGCATCAAACCCACGGTGAGCCAGCCTCGAGCTCTGTGAGGTGTCTGAAGGCAGCAGCTCTTTCAGCACTGGGCTTTCAGTCTTTGTTTTCCCATCCTCTGTCTTCCTGAAGAGACAGAATCGTGTTTTTCAGATAACCACACCGCAAATGGAGAACTATGAAACCACAGAGATCTATTTTAAATTAACATTAGCCGTGTAGCTGAAACCCACAAACCGAGGCAAGGCTCTCCCCACCATAACTCAGGGCCCATGGCATGTGAGATAAGAGGGTTGCAGCTTTATTTGGTAAATTTAAAACCCACCTCTGGCGCGACCTCTCGGTATCTCCTGCAGCTGCAGCACAGACAGCCCAGGTGGGTGGGTGCAACCGCAAACCTGAAATTTCCCAGCTTTCATTTTTAATTCAGTTCCTTCAAGTTCTTGGAGGGAAGGGAAGGGATGGGCTTCAGGGTTGGGTTGGGGTGGTTGGTGGTTTGTTGGCTTTTTTTTTTTTTTGGTTTCTCTGCCAATTTAAACTTCATTTTATTACGCTCAGTGCTATGTTTAGGCCTCTCTCCAAAGACTGTCTCCCAAAAAATTAAGAGACAATTTTATTACTACACAGAGGAACTTCAAAAAGGGATCTGATAGTGGGGGACTTTTCAACCTTGCTTAATGAGATCTAATGACTGGAACTTGCAACTAGACATATTCGACCTTGTACGAAGATGTAATCTCGTAGCTGTGAGGGTAATGACATACTGGAACGACTCCTCATGAAAGGTAGCTGCACTATTGCTCAGAAATCTCAGCCCAAAATCAGATATCACTCTAGAAAACAGCATCTCATTTGGGGCTGGGGGAAGGTCTAGGGGCTGGAAGCAGACAGAAGGGAAAGGGGATGAGATCAAGCTGGATTTTTATCTGGGGTTTGGGGCTGGGAAAGGCTCTATCACCCCGGGTATCGCTGTCCTTCCCTGGCCCCAGGAGAAGGCGACTGCCCACGTTGCTCTCTGTGCTCTGCAGCCCCATCCCCTACTCCCCCAGCTCCACAGCAGGCACAAAACAGCATTTCCTCTGATGGCAGGTCCAGAGAGAAGAGATTCCTTCTGGGAATGGAGTGGAGTGCCCTTTATTGCCTGGTTGTAACCAAAATCTCTTTTGCAGAAACCATCTCAGCCTGAAACCATATCCACTGCTCCAGAAATGAAGTGTTTATGGCTTATTTTGAAAATACTTTCCACTGAAAGGTCACAAATCATGGAGTTTTATCTCGGTATTTCCATCTTTCCTCCCATTTGGTCAGAGGCCTGGTTAAGAGCAAAACCCTTCTTTGCTCTTTTTGGAGAACAGGCTGCCAGTGACCACCTGAGCTCACCCTGTGGTCATGGGGCAAGGGAGAGGGGAGGAACAGGAACAAAACCAGGGGCAGGAGACACGTGGCACACACTGAGGGGGACAGGTGGCTCTGGCCCATGTCACTGTCACCTGCTGGGCACACACCACATGGGCCTGAGGGGCCAGCAAGGGCTCTGGTTTGCTAATCCACACAGTAATGTGTGTATATATACATCTATAGGGGAAGGATATATCTGTTGTCCCGATTCAGCCTTCCGAAATTGTTTTTCGTTTTTGTAACAGGAGTTCCCACGCTTTCAAGTATCAACAAATGGTTTGTTTTCATATTTTCATGGAGGAGGAGAGAGCTGACAGACTGTTGGTCTGACCAGTGTGTTGGAGGGGTGGCAGCTTCACCCTCCAATCCACTGTCACCTTTGGAATTCTATCAAATGTCAAAGATGGAAATAAAGGCTCTTCTTTTCCAGCACGACTCAGTGTGTAGGTGCAATTCTTTCCTGTCTCCTATTCTCACATATTCCTATAGGGGAAGGATTCCAAACTGGACCTGGAGGAGGTGAAAGTGTCCCTGCTGAGCAGAAACACGTTATTCCTGTCAAAGGGGCTTGCAGGGTTGTGTTATCCAGCAGGGAGCAGCTTTGGGATGAGGGCAGTGAGCACCCCTGGGTACACCCGTGCCTTGTGCTGCTCTCATTGCAGTGCTTCCCCAAAGAGCTGCTGAACTGAGCTCTGAAATGTTCAGGCTCAGGTTCCAGGGTCTCTCCAGGCTGATCCCACAGACCTTCACCCTTCCCCAGATCCCAGCCTCCAGCTCTTCCCCCCCAAATGGAGCTGCTGCTGCTCCCCTCCCCACACTCCAGCTGCCCTTAGGATGCCGTGCTCCTTCCAAATATCCCAACTGCTAAATCAGGCTTTTTACCAGCCCTGCAAATGGAAAGATTTTGGGTGGGATTCCTATCAGAAGGACTTCTGTAGGGGCAGAGCGAAACCAAAGTGAGCACAAAAAGCAGGGAGGGATAAAAACCCAACGGGATCGTTTTAATCAACAGAGTTGACACCTGAAAACTTCATGGAGGAGGGAATGGGGCTTGGGTTTGGATTTTTGAAGGTGTTTGTAGAGCAAAGATGGTTTGGTTTGTTCCTGACAGATGCTGCAGATTTTGCTCTTCTGTTTGTAATCTAAATTTTGTCTCATGCACTCTGTTCTCCTAGAAAAGATCAGGAGGTGTGGAAACTGTCAGGATAACCCCACAGGGGATTCAGAGCCCTGGAAAAGGGGCAAGGGGCAGCTGGGGGCTCCTCCTGGGGAGATCCAGCCCCGGAGAGGAGCCCTTGGATCATCAAATATGGGCACCGGCCCTTCTCCCAGAAATCCCCAAAATTCAGCCCAAACTGCCCATTCCTGGGGCTTGGCCCAGCTCTTCCAGCCAATGTGAAAAGTGAGGGGAAACAGCATAAGGTGGGGTTTGGGTTGTCCAATTTATAGCTATTAAATACATATAAAATACTGAAAATTCTCTGTGAAGAAAATTGCCCTTATGCAGATTTATGAATCGTTTTAAACATGAAGGAATGCAAACCAGCAGCATAAACTCAACTATGAGCAAAAACAGGGGAAAAAGAAAAAAAAGATCAGGTTTTTTCAGATCTTTTCAATGAGAAAAGGAAACAGATTCATGCCTGTCCATAAGACAACAGCCCAGCAGCAACATCTTTGCTCTCAGATCCAGCAATCCTTCAGAACTCTTTCCACTCAATCCTTCAGAACTCTTTCCACTGCCCATGTTACCACCTATATTTGGAATATATTTTACAAATATGAAGAGAACCTCTAAAACATTTACAAGTAAGCACCGTTTCTACCAAATTATTCAGAATCTGCTGCTGTTCCGAAAGGCCTGAACTTGATTTTGTAGAGATTTGTGAAGAAGAGTCAAAATAACTGGGATATGTAAACAGTACACGTTATAAAAAGGTGAAAATAAATGTCTGAGATGTTTCACACACTCAGGTCATTCCTGCAGAATTTTTCAGCCCTGGTGCTGCTCAGCCCAGCTCGGGCAGGGGTGACCTGCAGGTGCTCAGAGGTGACACTTTATATTTGCAAGTGGAGGGCAAGCATCATTTGTGGTATTTTGGTGAGACAGCTCCACTGATCCCCACTGTGCTGGTGGATGAGAAGCCTTTAATTGCCACCAGGTCTCACTTTCCTGGCTATTTCCACTGCTTTGCTGGATGTGGAAAGACTCCCATAAATTTTAAGGAAATTAAAAGAAAAAAAAAGGAATAGCAAAGTGAGGAATGGTCACGGAGGCTTCACAAATCACACAGAGCCCCAGCACATGAGAACACGTCGTTGTTTTATGGACTGCCTAAAATCCAGTTAGAATTCTTGGTGCTGTGAGAAAGGAAAGGGCTGGTTGAGGATCTTTCCTTAAAGGAAGAAAAAAGACGAGCTGGAAGCAGGCAGGAATGTTTTCCAGTAACAAATGCCTTTAGAAGGATCCGATAAATCTTGGCCTGGATTTATTTGAAAAGGAAAATTCACATAAAGACACTCCCTTGATCAACATAGCTCGAGTGGCTTATCTTTAAATCAAACCCAAAAGCTCCAAGGCACACATCTTTGAAATCTGAGCTTTAATGGCATTAAGAGACTCAGAGACCACCAGTTTCAGACTCAGATCCTGAAAAGCAGGACTTGAACCAAACTGGTTGATTGTATCCAGAACAGCATTTTTGTTTTCAGCTCGGGGGAGGCCAAAGAGCGAAGGGTCAAGCAGGACTGAGATTTATTTACTGGCACTGAAAAGTAAACACCAGGCATTACCCTGATAACAACCTGGCCCTGACAAAGGCCATTGGCAAGGCACATTCTTGAGGAGGAAGAGTTGGGGTTGCTGCATTTCTGCTGTGCTAAGGGGATAGGCAGTGAAGCAATTACATTCTTGAGTGCAGACGAGGCTGGGAGAGCTGCCCTGTGCTGAACGTGGCGGGGGAAGGTGGGAGGGAGGGCAGAGCTGCAGGGGCAGGATCAGGGCTCAGGGTTTTGCCAGCCCCTCTTTATTTCCCTGCTGGATACCAACAGGACAACTCCACTCTCCAAAAAAACAAGGAAATTACTCATTAGAGAGATGATGGCCTCGCTTCCGTGTGAGGGTTTGGTTCTCACCTGCATTTACACAGTTACACTCTTATCCATCCATCCATCCCACTGGCACCAGAGGGGAAGAAGCTTACTCCAGGAAAATCCCTCCTGGGTAGGCTTAGAGCAAAAAAATGGGAAGCATTCTGCCAGGGAAAGGAAATACACTTGAAAATCCTTATGCTGGGAGGCTTGGGAAGAGCAGCACAGATTTTTGATCAGTAAGAAAGGCCTCCTGTGGCTGGCAGGCTGATCTATAGCATCTTCACACTCTGCATTTCATTTGCCCATTATATTTAATTTTGACTATTTCATAATTGCATGGTAAAGAACACCTAGTTGAAACAATAATTGACTTTTTAAAGCAGAGCTTCCAAGGTCAGAAGACTCAGTAACTTTCTGAATGCAAACATGGGGGACTCCACAGATCTGAGTTCCAAAGGGGAAGATTAAGAGCATCCCAAAGAAGTGCACCAGGATCCTGGCAGGAAGCAGGATGAGCAGCACACAAAACACAGCTGCAGAAAGTCTGAAAGCCTGAAAACTGAGTTTCTTACCCTAATACACGTGTTTTTCTCAGGTGCAGAATAACTGCTGGAGGGGGGACCTGCAGCCACAGTCCCGGTGAGGAAGGGCACAGCCACATGCAGAAAACTGAAATTTCTATTTTAAGTGTGCAGCTGTAGAGAGATTTCACATGTTCTCATCCCAGCCTGCTTCTCTTTACTTGTGCATTTACTTGTTTACATCAGAACATTTTCTGAACGAAAATCCCGAGAGGTTTTAAACGCTTCATTCCCCTGGACCAGGGCTCACTGAAAGCCCTTTGTTGTCACAATCTCTTTATCTGCCTCAGAGTCCTGATTTTCCTCATTTTAAGGGACCTTAACGTATAGCACAGCTTGATAAATTTATGTCTCAAATTACTCCAAGAATAAGCACAATTTAATACTTTGTATATTATTTGCAGATTTGATTAACATTTGATGACAATGTGTCTTGGCTGGGAGCCCAGAATGCACAATGCACCTGTCAAAAATGAAGAGCCCTTTATACCCATTGCTTTCCCTGGGACGTCCACATTAATCATCACAATTTGCTGCCTTTTTTTGTTTCTTTTTATCAAAAAGAAACCAAAATAGTGGGTTTGGACTGAGTGCTGCTGAAGTTGTTTATGGGATGGATGGAACTGCTGGCCATTTGAGTGGACTTTGATCTGTGCATTGGCTTGGCCAGTCTCACTAGGACCTTATTGCATTTTTTCACCCTTTTTTTGGATGGAAAAGGAGGAGAATTTAGCTTGTCAGAGCAAAACACCTGGGAAAAAGCAACAGCATTTGTGACAGCCAGTTTTGCATGGAGAAGCAGTTCTCCTGGCCGCTGATCTCCAGAAAATCAGTTAGTTGGTAAAGTTCCTGCCTGCAAACCCAAAATACATCCCATTTTTCCTAGTGACAGCAATCTGGGCTAGGACACTGCCAGACTCAGCTGCACTGAGGGACTGGATGTGGCAGAAGCAGCTGGAAGAACTTTCTGCCAGAGGAGTTGGGTTCCCACCTTCCAGCACTCATCTCATTTTATTTCTGGGGGGCAACTCTGCAGAAATCTAAACCTGAGGACTCATGGAATCATTAAGGCTGGAAAAGACCTCCAAGATCATTGAGGTCCAACTTTTGACCCCTATCCTCTTTCCCACTCAGCCTTGTCCCAAAAGGCCACGTCTGCTGGGTTTGTGAACACTTCAGGGATGGTGACTCTGTCACAAGTGCTGCAGTGAGCCCGTGAGCCAGGCAGGGCACAGGGAATTCTGAGGCACAGGGAGATCATCCCAGCCACAGTCTGCTTCCATCTGAAGGCAGGCTGCTGGAGATGGAACAGGGAAAGTAGCAGCAAGAAAAACCTGTGACATTTCAACATATTTTTGGCTACAAAGACCACGCTGCGACGTCTGCTGATATGGAAACACCTCAAGGCATGTTTTTTCCCCCCTGGCTTCTCCAATATAATAAAGATACTGTTGACAGGTGACAGACTGTGGTGCTCCAAACTGAAAGATGAAGGAGGAAAATAAATCTGTCGATCCATGCTGTGCCTCCTTCGGAGCAGGGAGCCGGAGGAGCAAGAGCACTCCCACAAAAGGCCAGCACAAAACAGGGACTCCCTCTGTTTAACCACACAATTGCCCTTTATGACTGTGTGTTTTGACATGTTCTTTTTGATCACTTATGATCACTTTTATTATTAAAAAATGCAAAGCTCAGAGTTCCTCCTGTAAGCTGTCGACATAGAAGAGCCACTTCTATTTGCTTTAGCCAGCAGCATGTGGGAATTCAATGTATTATTAATTAATGTTTCATATTTTGATAAAACTCAAGAAGCAGCTGAGGTGATGGAAAGCTCAATTTCAACTTCTCTGTGTAATTTATTATGGTTACTTGTGCTGGTACAAATGGTTTGTGCTGCTGCCAGGGCAGAAAGGTGAATTTTTACCCTCACTCCACACTCCTGCAGATAACAGCAGAAAAGGGACAGCTTCTGTAACAGGAAATCTCAGATCTCTCCTTTATCCACTTTCCAGTTCTCCCACAGAGAGGATTTTAACTCATCTGTATTCCCTGTCACAAGTGGGGTAACAGGGAGCAGCACTCCCTCCTTCCCCCTCTGGCCTTTCCCTGCTCATCTCCTTTTCTTTTCACATTTTCTTTTATTTACACAAAGTCCTCCTGCATACTTTTAATCTTTCTGGCCGCTGCTGAATTATGTTCTGTAAAGATGTTTAAGGAACTCTCAGCTCTGTTTATATACATACATAGAACAAAATGCAGTAGGTAGTGCAAAATAAACTTTCCCATAATCCTTATAAATCTGTCTTGTTTCAGAAAATTGTTCTGCGTGGGAGAATGGTGAGGTCACTCCAAAGGCCTAATTGCCAAACTCCTTTGGCAATCTTTCCCACCTTCTCCTTGTCCTCACCCCTCTGCTCCCCTTCCCTGCTCCATCCTGTCATCATTGCCCTTGTTCCTTTATTCATTTTAATTTCAATTCCAGAGCACCTGGAAGGAAACACGCGCGAGGGCAACTTCAAGAGCAATAATGGAGCCCTTAAAGAAAAGCACATGGCAAGTCTGAGCAGCAAAGAACGCCAGAATCCCAGAGTGGTTTGGGTTGGAAGAGACCTTAAATCTCATCCTGTCCCACCCCTGCCATGTCAGGGACACATCCACTGTCCCAGGCTGCTCCAAGCCCTGTCCAGCCTGGCCTTGGACATTCCAGGGATCCAGGGGCAGCCACAGCTGCTTTGGGCACCCTGGGTGTCTCGGTTTAGCACAAATTTGGGAGAAATTTGGGAAAAGAGGGCCAGGGCCTCCCCACCCTCACAGGCAGGAATTCCTGCCCCGTCTCCCATCCATCCCTGCCCTCTGGCAGTGGGAAGCCATTCCCTGTGTCCTGTCCCTCCATCCCTTGTAAAACAGAGCCCTGCTTGCAGCTCTGGGCGCATTTTGTCCTGAGCAGGGACCATTCCTCACCTGGCAGCACAACCGAGGTCACATCCTGATTTCCAGGAGCAGTTGCACTGCAAATAAAAATAAAAGAATATCCAGCAGCTCCTTCTTAGCAGGTTTCCATTCTCAAGCCCCTTCTAGAAGCTGGAAGAGCTCAAGGCCTGCTCTCAGCAAATCCCACTGGATAAATAACTCAGCTGAAAGCACAACCAACGCTCTGCTGTGCTATCAGGCTACAGAGCCAATAAACTAAAACAACACTCATGAAATCACTTAACCAAGAGGAGCTTTCCCAGTCTTGTTTCATGGGAAGAATGGCATCCAGCCCTGATCCCCAAAAGCAGCAATCATGCTACAGGATTAATAAACCCAACTTCAGCCGACGCGGCTCCGCACAAAAAACACGCGCTGTGGTTCTCTTAAAAAAAATTCCCCAGCTAGCAGTGCAAGGAAAAATATGTGTAATGCCCTGATACAACTGACAAGAAAAACAGAGAATAAGATTTATAGAGTAAATTCATTAAACTTTCAACTCGCATTCCATCCTTCTGGAGTCCAACTCAAATTACTGTATGAAAGCTCTTTCTCATGGAACTAGATGAAATTTAAGATTACTTTTAATTACAAAGGGTGTGGGAGAATGTTTTCATGGGAGACAAATACCTCTGCACCTCTTACCAGTGTGGATTTAAGAGGTTCACAACAAACAGAAACTGATTTATGAGCATTGGGGCATCATTGTGTCAGGCTGCAGCATGGGCTGAGACTTAATTTCTTTACTTTTACTGCCACGTATATATCTTTTGCAAGTTCTAATTGGAAATTAAAATGGCAGAAATTTTATGGGAGGAAAGTTTATTACTACTAATGGTTTTCAAAACTAGGCTACAGAAAAATATTAACCGTGGTGATGATGTGTTCTTTTTAATTTAAATTTAGTTGTGCTTTCAATAACTTCTTACATAAATCACGGTTCTGCCAAATTGTTTCTCTGGTTAATCAAATGTATCCTGTTTATTGAATAAATAGTGGTCTCTGCCTTGCTTTTATTTGGGAATGAACAACTGTGCAGGAGCTATTAGCTCACTTGCAGGTTGCAACCCTTCTTTTTATCAAGATTTCCCAAGTTTGCCAAAAAGAAACCCTTTTACAATTTCCTGTCAGCCTGCCAAACTAACCATTCCTGCTGAAGCTTTCCGTGCTAAGTACTGCGTTGTTGTTTTGGTTTTTTTTTTCCCTTAACCAAATGGCTCAGCAACTTCAGAGGAAAAGGGTTAAAACAAAGGAACAAACCCCCCTGGTAACCTGTCATTAAAGACAGATAACACAATACATGTGCCAGGGGGTCAGCTGAAGGTGAACTGTGACAGCTCTGAACAGCCAAGCACTTGACTTTGTGGAAAAAGAACCTCCTAAGGCAGCCCAGGTTTGGATGTGAGAGAAAACAAGCACATCCCTGGGTGCTGAGCATCTGTTTGCACACATTCACACCCAGCTGAAAGGGACACAAGAATAAATTAAATCCACCAAAATGCAAAGACAAAACCTGTGCACACATGAGCACAGAGCGTTTCTGAGATGTGGACACTTTGGATTGAAGAAAGGTAAAAAGAAGAGGTTGCAGTACAGTTGATGTACAATTTAAGCCTTAAATTATTTTCCTTTTTGATGGCTTCTGCACAGAGGTGTAAACTACGACTGCAGTCCTCTCTGGGAGCCCTGGAATGGAATTATTGCCCCACAGAAAGGTAAAAGCAGCTCTGTGAGACAGNGGAGGATGGAACCACCCTGTTCGGCTGTCAGATGAAAGGAACCATATAAACACGGTTTCAGGGTTGTTGGATCACTCCAAGCTGCTGCAATAATTCCTGTACAAATAAATGTACACTTGGATTGCCTTTCCAGGTCCAACCCGAGTTCCGTAGTTTCGCTGCCGTGGCTCCAAAGGCATTCAGACAGGATGAAAGACTTTGCTCCTTCAAAACATTTTGCAAAAGCTAATTATTACTCCTGTGCTGTCTTTCAAAAAAGAACTAACAAGATCACGTGCAGAGGCACAGGTTCTTCAGGTTAAGGGTTGCTTTCTATCGCTGCTCTATCAGGGGACTAGATCTTGCTTTCAAGAAAATGCATTTCATGCTGTTGTGCTTCTAAAGGGAGTATCCACTGGTTTATGGCAGGAATTTCAGGCAGGAACACAGGCTCTGCTATTCACAGATATGGGAGTCAGAAGCCACTACCTTATTTGAGGAATTAAATGAACAGAAATTTTTTATACAAACCAAACTCTCAGGTTGAACTGACGTCCACACGAACAATGGAAGTGAACACATGGAATTCTTTCTGTGCTTTCAGACGATTTTTTTCTTTGAACTGAGATGATGATGTTGATTTGGTTTGAGGTCATTTTCCAGATCTGCTTTAGCATTAACTGAAGCTTAGCTGGCACTTCTTGTGGCACTGTGCTGTCTGCCAAGCTTTAGTTTTAGCGTGATTAATGGCATCTTTCATGTGTCACCACCCTCAGGAAAATGCCAAGTACACCTGCAAGGAGCCTGTGGAAGCTCACAAGTTACAATTCCCTTGTTCTCTGGTATTTCCTTTGTTAAAAGTTGAGCTCCTACTTGAAATCAAGGAAAGGCGTCTCCATCACGGTCCCAGCATGTTTTGATGGTGACCCCAAGCTGAGCTGCAGGAGAGAGCTTGCACCTGGGGAAGGGCAAACTCCTACCTTAATTCCATGGATGGGGAGCAGTGTTCAGAGAAAGTTCACCGGGGATTTTTGTTGCTGTTTTTGCACATTTTCCTCTCTATTTTGTGATGCTGCAGCCAGTTCTACTGCCCCATCAACAACTTCTAATGATTTTCCTTATTTTCCTCCATCAGCCATCTTTATCTCATAAATACTGATATTTTCCAGCCTCATTATCAGTCTCCTATTTCCCCTTTATTTCCATTCCTGCTCTCATTTATATGCAAGTGCCTGTTTTCATATGCATGTTCACACAGCAGCTTTCATTTCCCCTCTCTGCTGGCCTGAGGGAGGGGAAGGGGCTGTTCGGTTCCCATTGACAAAAATCCTCTTCCACAACTGCAAAACGGTGAATTCTACAGCATCTGCTGAAGTTTCCTTAAACCATTCCCCATTATCATCCACATTGTTTGCTTTAGGGTGGTTTTGGCTTTTTTTTTTTT
>VYZR01009475.1:0-22638 GCA_013400675.1 Oxylabes madagascariensis | reverse complement strand
TCTGTGGTACCTGTAGGAGAAGGGGTTTCAGATGCAAAGCCTTGTGGGTTCCTCCCATCTGGGCTTTCCTGACTACTTATGTATGTGCACAAGCATTCCCAGCTTCTTTTTCCTGCTCCTCCATGTTTCCACTTGCACAGCCCTTCATAGGTATCATGTGTACAAGGGGAGATCGCTGCAAACCCTTTGTGCTTGCTCAGTCTTGTCTGTGCTCAGGAAAGTGAGACCCTTGTGCCCAACCAGCCAGTCAGTGTCCCATTTGGGGGACTCCCCACTGAGCAGTCCTGCTGCATCACGAGGGTGTTCCACTGACGTGTTTAGGGACACACACCAACAGCATGAGAGACCCTTTCTGAGTCTCCATACTTTTATTTGAGTCTGTTACCCACTGCTGGTGACTGCAGGACTGAGTGTGAGTGAGTCCATGAAGGACTCACACTAACAGTTTACAGAATAGCACTCTTTATTACACACACTGGTAATAGAAAATTGTGACTTTGCATNTTGTGCAAATACATTGCTACATGACTTGTTAAGATTAAGGTTCAAGGTTTGCCAGTGGCAGTGTCTGACTGCAAAAAAGTATTCAAAGTGATATACAGACAAGTTGTAATCCCTAGTAAAAGTGGGTTTGAAGTAATCATTCAGTACTCACAGAGTGCAGGTCTTGCCCAATGGTTGCCTGTGAGGGAGAAGGCAGGTTCAACCCTTCAGCTGATCCCAGAAGTTATGATGGAGTCTCCCCTGATTTCTTCCCATTCTTAACTTACTTTTAGACTATTTCTTTATGTTTAGGTGGAGCTTGAGTGACTCTAGTCATGCATACCTTTGTTACTGACTGATGTAAAATTCTCTCCCTTTGCTCTTAATGATGTAGCCAGTAAAATATCGAATGCATGCCCAGTGAGGGGTGCTCATACATAGTGGCTGTGCTATGATTACTATATGTATTTCCTTGGCACTGGAATTGGAAACATACCTTCTATCTTCAACAGTCATCCATATTTTCATTTGGATTATGGTGAGGGAGTAGATACAGGTTTAAAAAGATATCCAGAATGAAAAATAGTGCTAAAAATCTACTGAGTGCTGGAGTTCAGTGGCAAAATTTTATGTAAGTCTGTAGATACTTAGTGTAAGTAGCTTGATGAATGGTGGTTATTATATCAGTCCTATTTCCATGCGAGTGTATGGACAACCTATTCCAATATCATTATAATTCTGTTACAATTTGAAATTGCATTAAATTATTTGAGGGGAGGCTAATGAATCTATTACAATGCAGAAATCACTGTTGTAGGATAATGGTTTCAGTGCAAATATATGTATTATTTGTGATTTCATATCACTAGACAGGCTATGACATAATTAAAAATCTTGCTGAGAAATTATTTTAATATAACTTTGGGGTTAGGGCACAAATTTGTACAGTGCCAGAGTTAAGCTGAGGAGTTGCTGTTGGTATTTGTAGGGCTGTCTTGCATGTAGCAGCTGTTAGCTCTTGATGGAGTTTTGAAACAGAACTTTTATTTGTATGTATATTAGTGCAAAGCTGTAGATGAAGTTCAGGTTTTCTACTCAGTCCTGTGACTCACAGGCATTATAAAACAGCAATGGCACCTGTGCTCAGTGACAGAGCTGGCCAGCCCTTCCCAGTGTGAGAAGGCAGGAGCATGGGCAGGAGGCACGGAACTGGCTTTAAGAGAGGAAAGCAGCAACGGCTTTGAGCCGCAGACAGAGTCTACGTGTAGTTGGGAAAAGATTCTTGAGGGTGAGGACGATGGAACAGGTGTGGTGCTTCTGCTGACCTCCGGGAAAGATTTATTTGCACTTCTCTCTGTTTTTTGTATGTCTTCTTCCACCAGTTCATCAATTTCTGCCACTGACACTTCTCTTTGGATATTTCTGTCAGATTAAATTTAACAGAGGTAAGGTTAATCACCCAAACCTTCCTCCTGTTCTCTCCACAGATGACACCAGTGCTATCTGATGTGTTATCAGACTGTCAAGACATGGGTTACTTGTGTTCCTCCCTGTAGTCCTCTGTAAATATTTAAGCTGTTTCTTAAATCTCTTCCTCTTTCTCTAAATCATCTGTAGTCTGCCCCATTTTCTCACCCCATGTGGCTGGGAGGATTGTGTTTGGGTAAGGTTAATCAGCTGCAGAGAACTTGCTTGAGACCTACTGCCCTTTATCCTCCAACTCCTGCCTACCTCCTCATATTTCTCCATGTTATTTCTTTTTCCCTTTAGACCTCTTTGATTTCTTTCAAAAACCTTCAGGTGATTGCTTTTAACACTGCTAGGAGCTTGTGACCACAAAGCAGCTAAACAGTGTCCAGCTTTTGGAAAGGGTTTAAGCCTAGGCATTGTACTTTTAGCCTCAGGATAGGAGGCTGCATGTAAGAAAGCAGCTTGCCTCCAGCAGAACCTCTTTCCCTTTGCTTTTTTGATTTTTCATTCTTTCAAGAAACAGGCATGGACTATCATAACAGCAGATTCATTCCTTCTCAACTGCATTTTTGTCTTGCTTCAAAAATAAGACAGCTGCTGCTGTCTTCTACTGTCAAAAAGATTGTTGAATGGGTCTGTTGCCTGCTCCATAAAAGAAGAAAGATCTGCAAAACAACATCCTCTGTTGCTAAAGTAAAAAGAATATTTGCATGGGATGCTTTCTCACTTTTCCTGCCTTTTTTTTTATTTTTAAGTTTTTTTGTGGTTTTTCATTCCTCCTTGAACCCTTTCCAGGGTTTCTGCCTACAGTAGAATATAGCAGTCGTGAAATTTTTATCCTTGAAAACTCAAAACATTAGGTAACAACTTGAACCTACATAATGGCAGGGTCACTCTAAGATTTCTGACATCCAGAAGCTATTCCTTTCAGTAAAATTAAGGTGTCACTTTATATATTTTAGTGTTAATGCTTTTCCAAATGCTGTTGAGGAATCATCAAACCCCATGTGGGTGGTGCGGGTAACCACGAGGTTTCACTCTATGTTGATCTTTGTGCTGCCAACTCTGCTCATATTTGCCTGTGGAATTGAGGCAATCCAGGAGTATGACTTGTTTGGAAGAGGGACTGTGTTTCTGTGCTGAGGTTTCTATACTGCAATTAGCACAGTGTTACCCAGTCTTCATGGGAGATTTGGGAAAGCAAAATGAGAGAACAACCTTATAATGGAGAAAATAGTTCTTGTTTTTTATACCTGGGGGCCAATCCATATGGGTTTTTAAGTTTGAGTAATACCCTCATCCATTTTACAGTGAACACATTGTTTCTTACGGGGGATTTCAGCAGCTTTCTGCCAAGTTCCCATTTCTGGATTCATCTAAGCAGATTGCATAATGCTCTGTGTAGTAATGCTGAAGCCCAGAGAAAACAAGTGGTCTGTAGCTCTCTCTAAGCATGTGCTCCCTGTTTCTGCTGCCACAGATGGATCTCTGTGCAGCCCTCACACTGAGATACTATGCAAAAAAAGCTGCAGCAAAACAAATGCGCATCAGGGAAAATCCAACTGCTTTGCACTGGGCAACTATAACTAGTGTGGTATTTTTGATCACTGCAGAAACTCATTTAATTTCCTCCCAGGCATCCCCAGTCATTCTGGACTCTGCAAAATGCTTCTTTCCTTCAGCTTTCATCTCTTTCAGAGCTGAGAGAGGTGTTTGGGAGAAGGCTGCATCACACAAGGGAGAAAATCTAACAAAGGTGCAGAAGTACTAAAACACTGTGAATAAAAAATATACTTTAAGAGTATACTTTGTAGGAAACCAATAAAAAACATCAAGCGATAGTAAGAGTTTTCAGAGGAAATTAGTAAGTTAAGCCTTCTCTTCACTGACAGGTAAGAGAGGTGAGTTATTAAGGTAAAGCAGGCATAGGAGGGAAACCTTAAGCTCTCAATTTTGGTTTTCTTGAGGAAATGCTGATTTATGACAGAAGTGAATTTTTTTTCCTCTTGAGGGAGTGCGGTGGAAAAAGTAAGATTGCCACTAATGTTTGGGGTTTTTTTAAGAGAAAAAATTTTTATTGGTCAGTCTAGAATACTGATTCATGAAGTCATTTCATGTGTCCCCTTCATTTTGTTTGTTTCTTTAAATAATTTAAATAGAATATGGGTGTCCTTTAAATAATTCAAATAGAAAATAGATTATGGGTTTTGCTTAGCATATTTAAATTCAGAATAGTAAAAATGAGAAACAGCAATCTAAGCTAGTATCTTACTGAATTGTATCAGGATGAACAGGGAAGTAATATTTTCTGGAGTCCTTGCTCCTTTAAACCAATTTTCATTGGCTCTTGTTTCATGATGTTAAACATCGCATTATAAAAGATCTCTCTCTCTAATTAATATCAGACATTAACAACAGCTTGATTGTGGGAGTTTCCTCTTCTTCCTGGCTATTCTCTAGGAAGACTTGTCTCTCCTTGCAGCATTATGGCTATCAGAACTCAGGTTGGCTAGAAGCATGGGAGGAAAAATGTTGGTTTCCTTCACTTACAGAAAAGTTTTGAAGTTATTTGTCCAGTGGCTCCATGGAATGCTCGTCTGGAGCTCTGTGCATCCTTTTTTGAGGAGGTGGCAATCAATTGGGTCAGGTCGGTATTTGGTGATATGGTGTCAGGGACTGTGTCCTCTATATTGTGATGCAGTGACATGCATGGTATTGTGGTGCAATGGTGCAGCACTGCATAGCCAACCTGCCTTTTCATTTTGTGTCACATCATGGATCCTTTCAATGCTGTAGTCTCTGTGCTGTATTATTGGGGGGGTTTTCTGTTGTTTTCTCTTCCAAATGATGTTCTGGCATCTCTTATTTGTCTAGGTAAAACATCTCTTACCTCTGCAGAATTTGCTGGCTCTATGGAGATCCATTATCCTTCAGTGTTGTGTTCATGTACAAAAATGTTTCCTGTAAAGCTTCTGTTGGCTGTGACTTAATGGTTATTCAGCGCTGCTGTTTTCAAAGTGCCTTCACAATGCAGGAAATTTTCTTCTCAGTTTGACAGGTAAGATAAAAAGAACATTTTTTGTGCTGAATGACTTGGACTTCGCCATGTTAATGAGTAGCTAATCAAGGTCTGAAAAGTAAAGCCTTGGAGCCGCTGCCTGATGTAAACAGAAGAGAGTTACTAAATTCTTAAAGAAGGGCTTGGCTCAGAGGCTGCGTACAGTTGGACAGGCTTGTACCCCTGTTATCTTCAGACTAACTTTTATGATATCCAGTGATAGCTTGTGGCATTAAAAATGAGAATTAAAAATTTAGTGTATGACACCACATGAAAGGTGAACCAGTCACATGAACAAAGAGCAAATAACAACCATGACCTGATGTCAGACTCAAGCAGGCAAATAAACTCATGCATTGGAAGTATTTCAACAAGCCAGAGCCTAGAATAAGGACTGTCTGCATGTGCTCCAAATGAGGTGATGTGTCGCAAATGTATGAAGCCCGGAAAATGCAGGAATGGAGTCAACATGAATGAGTGTACCCTTGGCAAGACAGCCTAGACAGAATGCAGTGTTATTAATAATTTTACTGCTAATGATCTTGAAAAGGCAAATTAGGGGTAGATGTGATTTAAAAGAGAACAGAAAGTGAAGTTGTTGTGAGGTGCCAGAGTAGAAAAAGGGCCCAATGACAACCCCAAATGTCAACTCGGGCTGGAGGAAGCTTTGGCAATGGTGTTGGAGGAGAGGAGGAGGCTGTGAGGCAAAAGGATGGCTGCAGGCTCTGCCACTGCCAGCAACAATCCAGCTTCATGCAAGTCTGGGTTAGTTGTACAGGGGGAAACGAGAACAGCAGCATGTCTGTTCCTTCAGACTGTGTAGGCCTGATAAAAGAAGATTTGCTGTTATCTAGACCTAGTATTTAAAACTGCAGGAGGTGAAATCTGATTTTTTTTTTCCTGTGGTATTAATTCTGTGCAGACAAGACACTTTGTCAATGTTTTCTTTTTAATCCTGAGCTATAGGCACTTTTTCCAGAGAAGTACTGAGGGAACATTAGCAAAAAGGATGCCATATGGTCTCCTTAGGGATGTATTTCAGTTAAAGGATTGTCTTGGTTTGAAAGACAGGCGTCTGCTAGGGAAGACAGGAGCCCCCCTTGGAACGAAAAAATGTAAAACCCCTCCCCCTGAATTATTATAATTTTGAAATTAAAGGGCTCTTGGTTAAAGATATGAGAATAGGAATAACAGTTCTTTACTAGTGTGTATAACAAGGCAAACAAACCACAGCAATGGCATTAACCACAGCCAGAGCAGGAGCCCATTCCCAGCCTCTCTGGGCCGCGGGCACTTTCCCCTTGGGCGCAGTTCCGCTCCCGGCCGGCAGGGGCGCTGCTGGCTGCTGGCCGGGCAGGGCGGGTGCGATGGTTCCCCCGCGGCCGCAGGGGGCGCTGTGGCGCACGGCAACGGCGGCTCGGCCCGCACGGGAAGGGACGGAGGAGAGGCTTCGCTTCACAAACCCTGGGGCAGCGATCCCAGTGCCCCGGCAGGACCCACGGCAACAGCAAGCTGGGCTGGCAGGAATGAGCAAAAATCCTGGTCTGGTGGATGAGATGTACCAGAAACTCGGGAGCTGTGGCTGGAACCGCGGGATGTCTTGGCAGGCCGGGATGTGGGGCTGCAGTGCAACGAAAGCTTGGAGCGGTGCTGAAGAAGCGATGGGAGCGGGACAGCGGCAGCCCGGCTCCCAGCAGGGCAGAGAGGGGCGAGCCCAAGATCCCAGGCACCCGAGCAGATTGGGATAGGTCTCTCTTGAAGTGAGGTGGGTGTTAATAAGGTCCCAGTTCAGTGGCTGCTCCCACAAGCAAAGGCTCACCTTGAGGCAGAAGAAGCAGCTCTGGGCTGGGCTCTGGCAGCAGCAGCAATGAATTCCCTTCCCAAGCAGTGGCTCCAACCATCTCCCTCTGAAGCTGAGAGTGAGAGAGAGCTAGCAGCTGCCCCAGCCCCATCCCCTCCCTGCCCAACTCTCATGGCACCTCTGTCCCTCCAAGAGAAACTCCCTAAAATAAGAGGAGTGCCACCAGATGGCCCTCTTCCCCTGAGGCTTGGCCACCTCTCTGTTGTCTCAAGTACTCAGCCATCACTGCTTCCTAGCAGATCAATGAGAAAAAATTCCACAAGTAAAAAGGAACAAAAAGAATGAAACCCAACCCCCAACAAGGATGCTTGAAGTTTAGTCTCAAAGTGTGCTGTGTATGTTGTTGGTGTACAAATTATTTTTTATACCAGACGGGTCGTGGAGGGACCTTCCTGGTTCTTACTTTCAAGGTGTTCAAGAAACTGGTGGGATTGCAAGAGGCCAAAGAGGGAACTGTGGACATGGATGCTGCAGCTGCAGATTGCATTGGAGGCCCTGGCTTGGAGCTGAGATGGCTTTGCTTCTGTCTCTGCAGGGATAATGTGTTTTCCCCTGTAACTGTGATGGCACAAGCCCTCAGCCTGAGCCCTCAGCCCTATGGTCAGTCAGTGCATCCTCTGAGCTCCTCTGTCTCTCTTCTCGGAGCTCTGTATTAGTTGACTGACTTATTACAATATTTCTGTTATCATGGGGAATATGACAGGAAAGTACATGGGCTTTGGTGGACTTGTATCTGACAAGTATTATACTACTGTACCTTACAGCTGTTATCTATGAAGAAAACCATTTCTGCTTTGTTTTTCAGGAAAATAATATTTTGAGATGTTAAACGAGTAAGACTAGATGTAATAATAATCTACACTTTGTTTTAAACTAAGATGATGAGAAAAAAACCACCTATGACTGATTACTTCTGTGACTAGGGAGGTCATGGTCCTGCTTATCCACATGAGATTGTTTGCTAAAGACTGAATGTTATAAATTTTGTGTGTGTGTGTGTAAACACACAAAAACTACACAGAACCTTGCTTCCTTGTGTTCATGCAAAATTTCCCTGAAGGAGAATCTATTTCTGAGATCATAGCTTTGCCTGTGTTCTACCTTTGAACTTCTTTGAAAGGAGGAGACAGTATTATTTTCCTGTTTTCTTTAATTATTTTGTTCGGGTTTTGTTGTTGTGGGGCTTTCTTTTTTTGGTGTGCTTTGTTTGTTTTCTTTAACAGAGCTTTGGTTTGGGTGGTTGATTGCCAGAGTTGAGTTGTTTTGTCAGAAATCTGTTTTACTTGCCCAAGTCTTTCAAGTTTTGCTCAACACTGTTGTTTCTCATGTGGGATAAGAGAATTTTTTTTTTTAATTTTTTTTTTCTTTTGCAATCTCATTTTATTAAAGATTTGGCTTAGGCTCCAAGGGATAACTCAGACAAGGAAAAACTTTCTGCAATGTCACAAGTTTTTTCGTCCTTGGGCTGTGTCAGGAAATGATGTACCTGGAGCCTTTTCCTGGAATGCACCAGGTGGAAAAGCTCTTTCGTCTGCTGAAAGGGAACACACTGGTGGTAGAAAGTTGGACATGGCCTGATCTATCACTGACCCCTCCTCAGTAAGCTGGTTTTGGATCTCAGCTGGTTTCAAGTTTATATTTCAGAAAGAAAATTATGCTGCACTTGTAATCAGCAGGATGCTGTGAATAAACTGGTATATTGAGTTCGGCAAAACAGAAGGACGCAAATTGCAGTCAAAGGTAAGAATTAAATGAAAAGGAGTAAAAAATATTTCTACTTTCCAAGTGCTGCCATTTTCAATTTTGAGGTGAGATGCGACTTGAAATGAAAATGTTTTATTTAGGCAAATATAGTTACTGATAATTTTTAGAAATAAAGAACATTTTATTTTTAATTCTCACACTTTAAAACCCACAATGGGATCTCTTCTCAATTTAGTGAAATACAGAAGAATACAATTGTTCTGTGAATAATTTCAGTTGACCTGATTCCTTTAGTCAGGATTTGATCAAAATGTTTTGCTTATCTGTCTCAGTGAATCAAGTCAAATCTCAGATCAAGTCAAATATCTTACTGTGCCTAAACATGGGCTTCAGATGGTGTGTGCCTACACACGGACTTAAGGTGGTGTTTTGCTGCACAGTTTTTGATGAAATCCTTCAAATGTTTGTCATGTTGATACGGTGTGTGACCCAACTTCTGCCTATCCCAAGGAAGGAGTTCTCCTGAGTATTTTGAGTGGATTAATTAGTGCACCAGTGACGATTAGTTCTACCACCTCTGGACAGTACAAAGCGTTTGCTATTTTTCACATAGGGAAAGAAGAGAAGAAATTGCTGGAAAATTTCTGAAATTACTATGATAATCAATCATTAACAGCTTAAATAGCAGTGTCAGGGATACTTGTTCCAATTGGCTTGCAGTAAAATGAATTATACATTTAAGAGAAGAATTAATGGTGTAAACTGCTGTTATAATGATGTTTTAATGACTGGAACAATCTTACTAGAACTATTTTACAAATGTGGTCCAGGCCCAACAGGTGACTGAACACAGCCTTTAGACTAAAAGTGTTATGCAAAGCTGTTGCGCTTAGCTTTTTCTTTGAATTAACACTTTAATTTAATCAATAAATACTAGATTCCTACTCTCTTGATAAAAATACATTATCACTTCAGGTGAGTTGCATTGCAAATATAACCTCCAGTGAGATAATCCCTGCACTTCTGGCTTTGCTCATGAAAATATAAGGTTCTTGTTGGGGTTTTTTTCAGGATCAGTAAAACTTTGCAGAGCAAGTAGTTTGCTTTGGGTTTTGTATGCTGCTGCTCAGCTCTACATGTTCTAGAAGTGCGATTTGCTTGCTGAGAACCCGAGAAGCAAGAAACTGTTTAAATAAGATGAATTATGTAGTAGCTATGCCCAGCTTTTTTAGGTGCTTGCTGTGGTCTTCAGACTAAATAGTACAGATACACAATTTAGAAAGAAACTGCTGAGCAAGGACAGGAACTACTTACTGTAAAGCTTCTTGCTACTACTATTGTTAATCTATAATGTGCAGCCTAATTATGTAGATCCATAACAGCAAATTTAGAGGTGAGCAGGATGTGAAATGGCATGTACGTTTCTTCATAAGGAAACAGACTCAATATTTATTTAAGCCTTGCTGTCACCAAAGCCTTTTATTTAACTGAGGGAAAAGTATGAACTAAGTGTTTAAATTCTCATTAATGAGCAAGTAAACTAGATCATCTGTAGAGTTTCAGTTCAATAAGCTACTTAACCTCTGCATCTCATTTACATGGTGAGCAGCTGACAAAGTGACTCAGTGTCTCACCAGTTGTGGTTAGAAGGAGGAGGATATTATTTGGAAGCAGTTCTACCTCTTGATCCAGGCATATAGAGATATTGTATGAGCATGTGAAACTGCAAAATCCTGTCACAGAAGGGTATCAGTCTGTATAAGGGTATAAGATACAAGTATCTAACTTGTGGTAACATTCCAGGCGCTACTTCTTTGTCTTGCATGATGTATTGAAATAGAATAAAAATACTAGCCTTATATTTTAAGGATAGTAATAGTGTCTGTAGGCAGGGCTATGAAGTGTGGTTTAAGATAATCATCATTGCACCTACTAAACTTGACCTGCTTTTTGAATGCTGTTGTGAAAATAAAAGCAGCAAAAAAAGGACTAAATTTGGAGCCTGATTCTTGTTTGTCTTCAAATGGTAGGAGGTGTTTGTGTTATACACAGCAAACTTTGAGATAATTTTAAACACTCCAGTGGCTTACAGTTGGGATTTTATTACCCTGTATTTAGAAGTGAGAAAGAAAAGGAGTTCAACTGCCTCTAAAAGCATTGCCACCACAAAGTGGTTAAGTACCATTGTGTCTGACTTTATGTTGAAGTCAGTAATGTGCCAAGCACATCAGTCCTGTGCAGCTACCCATGTGCAGGATGTTTGCTAATGCACAAGCTGACATAGAATGTGTCATCAGAGCAAAGAGGCTTTGGCTTGAGGTGGGACAAGGGGTAGCACATGCTTTAATGATGAGACCTCATGTCTCTAATGAAAGCTGTGTGCTTTTCTGCAGATAAGAAAGTACAATGCATGTCAGTAGGAGGGATGTAATCTGTCCTGACTCCCTAGGTCTGGGGAAGCTTGGCTCTAAAGCTTAGCATGTTTAGCTGAAATAAAAAGTGTTAAGAGCTTAGGCCTGCAGCTCAAGGTATGAAAGGAGATGTGAGACACGAATGTGCCCTGAGAAAACATTTGCAGAAAACAGGTCTGGGAAAGACAGAGAAGAGGGAGGGAGAAAATGAGGGGACGGGTTTAGGAGGAAGGAGAGAGGGGGTGAGAGAGGTGTCTGATTAAACCCCAGTTTTGACTTATTTCTCTTATTTAACAGGTGTATTTTCTGCCAACACTTACAATGACACCATCCAGTTTGCATATTGTTTAGGGGCTTTTTGTTTATGTATAACTAGCTCAATGAGATGATTAAGGTGTTATTTTTAAAGCAAATTCACTGTCAAGAAGGCATTCTTCAGCCCATATGGTGATGAATCTGGAAATAGAGAGTCTGTGTTACTCTTAGTTCATATCTATGGTAGTGGGGTCAGATCATGTGGGAAAGTTCCTCCCTATACCAGAAAGGAAGGAAGTGGTCCAGGGATGAAGTATAGAATTACTTAGGTTGGAAAAGACCTTTAAGATCTAGTCCAACTGTTGACCTACTATGCTGCCTTTATTTAATAGATTTAAGGCTGCTAATAGCTCTTCTTGCATAGTTATGGTTCTGAATCCTTTAACAAGGGCAAACAAATTCTCCCTATGTTTGCAGCATCTTCTGCGTTGCTGTCTGCTGATGACCTATGATTATGTAGCCATGGGAAAGCTGTCAGGAAGTGAGGCCAACCATTTCTGGTGTTAATTGCACATAACACAGGGCTTTAGAAAGCTCTGATGTACTAAAGGAAGTGGTTATCAGTGGCCATCATCTCACATGTTTCCTTGTTTATGGCTGGTATCAGGTGTTGTCAGTAATCCCTGCCAAAGGCCATGGGTGGGTTCCAGTGTTGTCCATCACTCCCAAAGTGTGGCCAGCCTGGGTGCTGTGTTGCAGTTGACTGTAAAGAGCGAATGTACCTTCGTGAGTTGCTGTGCCCCTAGGGGCTTCTGGTGTCCGAATCTATTAATTGGAAAAAGGGGAAAAGATGGATTGTATTAGAGGAAATTAGACTATTGTGACCTTCTTGTTGTGGCCCAGAAACACTCCTCTTGTTGAGAAGTCTGGTGTTGGAACCTTTTAAAGTCTGTTATAAATTTATTGGGTCCCAGAAATCCAATATTTAGAAGACTGGTGCCAGAGCTGCTTTAAGGAGGCGTGTGTTGACATTGTTTTGCTTTTAACTGTGTCAGAAAACGAAATCTTTATTGTGCATATACCACATATCCTGAAGAGCAGATGGTGCCCTGCAAGCTGAAAGCTCATGGGCTTTCTGTATGTCTTGCTTGTCTTTTTTCCATATATCTTTTGAAAATAAAAATAGGTAGGTGCATGTTTAGATTTCTGTTAAGAGCACTAAGCCAATTTGCTGTGTCCACCTTCCACTTTTAAGTGCAAGATGCTGGAATCATCTGTTCTGGTTAGGGTTTTATTGCCTCACAGTACTGTGGAGTTTGGTGCATATGCACTGTAACCTTCTCCAGAATCACTCTCCATAAGGGCTTTTTTATCAATGCCAAAGAGTTAAAACTTAAAGCAAATGTTTCACCTGATCCAAAAGCACCCCCACATTTGGTGCTTTAAAATCACAGCAAGCACCTAAAAAACCTGGCCATATCTATTACTTTCCATTTTGTTGCAAAGCACTGCACAGAAGCATCCGTGTTCCACGGCCCCTGTCAGGGACACTGCAGTAGCTGAGGAAGGCATTTCTGCATTGATAGGAAAGGACTAAGTTATGCTCCAGGTTAGTTCATCCCTCTGTTGCCCACTGAGGTGGTGATGTTCTTCAAGGGATGATGCATAAAAGTTACTCAGAGGGAATTAGAGCGTGTCCCTAGGTAAAACATCTGTGTGATGCAATTGGTGGAGACCTTCCACTCTCTCTGTGCTAAAAAGTGCCAGTGGGGCCAAAATAGCAGTAGCTGTACGTGAGTGACAGTTGGTGGAGGGAGTCCATCTCAAAGGGAGAGCTGAATGAGTGTAGACATGCTCTCTGGTTTCCTTGGCATACCTGGGTGACACAAAGTGTGGGAATCATCTAGCATCTGTTGCTGTTCTCTATAATTTCCTGCTCTGTAGGACTTTGGGAAAATGGCCTTTCCCCCCCTCATTTAACAATCGGCTTTGCTGAGGATGATGTTTCTCCTGCTTTGACCAGTGAGTTTGCTTGCGTCATTGGTTTTTACTTGTCATTTTTTGATTACTCATGAAATTGGCCTTTTCCAGCCCTTCTTCTGGCTGCTGCTGGAAGGAGAAGATCACTTTCCTGTTGGCATGAGTCTTGGAAAGAGGCTGGGATCTTCATCTTCTGTTTTTTCTGTTCCCTGAAAGATGTTTTTAAGTGCTTCATCAATGGCTTTGTAGTCTTTTTGTTCTTTAAAAAGCACATGGAAATTAAGTTTACTCATATAGCCAAAGCAATATTCCTTTCTGGTGCTGACCTGTGGAGTCTGGGATGTTGCCTTCTTAGATCCGAATTCTTAGTGGCTTTTCATGTCAGGCACTGCTTTTTGCACCTAATTTAAAGGAAATTAATGTCCAGTTTGCTGTGCTGGATAATCCATGTACTGTGCTCTGCTGGGTGGCACTCTGGCCTCATGGTACTGCACTGGGGCACGCCAGGGACAGAGGATGCTGTGCCTGAACACACCTTTGTGTGGCGTGGCCTGTTGCACTGTTTGGGTTTCTCTCTTTTCCAGGCCGTGCGTTGTCAGGGTGGATTGACAAACTCTGTCCAGCTCCGGGCATTGTCCTTAACTGACTGAGAGGTGTGCAAGTTTTCTGCCTCTGCCCAAGTTTCTTGAAAAATCTTAATTCTTCAGCTTGGTCTCTATTACAATGGTGTTGATCTGCTTTCATTAGCAGTCTCTCTTTGGAGAGACTCCCACTGTTAGCCAAGCTCAAAATCCATTGTCAGAGGCAATTTAGATGGTCTTTTGTACTGTCTTCTGCTTCAATTATTTTCTTTTCCTTCTCAGAGAAGAGAATATGTAAAGATGTAAAGTCAAACACAAAGCACACATTTCTAATAGTTATTTTTCATGTAATTGTCACAGGTACCAAATAGGGAGGATTCACACCACTGAGGGGGATGTTAATTATAAACTTGGGAGGATGAAAGGGCTGTGAACCAAGAGCATTCTGCCCCCCTCTTCTTTTTTACCTCCTGAAAATGTACTTTGAAATTTTGAACAGCACAGGGTAGGGAGGATTTTGTGATTTGAAATTTTAAGTCCCACTAAAAGGGCTCTGATGTATGCATTTAAGTAACTGTTTCTGTTCTTCTAACTAAGGAGCACCCTTAGCAAGTGAGCCCTGCCCACTGGATTGCCATCCCCAGTGAGTACCAGCAGGGAAACTTCAGGCTGACTTCTGCTCTTATGATGAATTATTCTTTGAGGAGCTCAGAGACATTTCCATGTCAACTGCCCTTGTGCTTATGGTGGAATTCTACTTGCCAGGAAGCAGTTGGGAACGCACACAGATGGTACAACGTGGGCCAGAAGATTCCTAAAACACCTGGATGACAACTTTATGGAACAGGTCCTAAGGGAGCTGATTCAGAAAGATGCCCTTCTTGATCTGCTGCTTGTCAACAGAGAGGATCTCCTGCGTGAAAAGGAGATTGGGGCTGTCTTGGCCACAGCGACCACAGAGCCATTGAATTTAAAATCTTGGATGACAGAAGGAAAAGTGCCAACAAAATCTCAACTCCAGCCATGAGGAGAGCAGATCTCAGGCTGCTCAGGGAATTAGTAAGATCCCCTGGGAAAATGTTTGTACAAATGATGGGATCCATCAGTGCTGGTAACTTGTTAAACATTGCCTCCTAAGGGCACAGGAGCAAAAATTCCCAAATGTCAGAAGTCAAGCAGGTGACGTAGAAGACCAGCTTGGCTGAACAGGGATCTCTTCTTGAAAATAAGGCAAAAAAGGCAGGTGTCTGCCCAGTTAAAACAAATAAGAAGATAAATTAGAGTAATGTCGCTCATGTGAGTCTGCCCAGACTTTTCATCTTTGTTTAAAGAGCTGTCAGAACTTTCAGATGAGATGGGAAGAACACGGAGATGCTGCTCCTCACTGTAGCAAGAAAATTCATGTGGCCAAAGCTCAACTGGAGTTGAAGCTGCTAGAACTGTGGGGGTTGATACAAAGAGTTTTTTCAAATACATTAATGGTGAAAGACAGTGCAAAAATAACACTGGTCTGTTTCCGGATGAGGATGGTCACATCACAAACAGGGACATGGACAAGGCAGAGCTGTTTAACACATTCTTTGCCTCTGTCTTCAACACAGATGGTGGACCAAGGGGGTCCCAGTGCTCTGAGCTGGAGGACCATGACTGTGAGAATGATCAACTCCCAGGTGACCCTGAAAATGTACAGGATCTGCTGCTCCAGCTGAATCCCTACAAATCCATGGGGTCTGATGGGATTCATACAAGAATCCTCGAAGAGCTGCTGATGTCACCACAAAGCCCCTCTCAACGATTTTTGAGCAGTCTTGGGAATCCAGAGAGGTCCCAGTTGGTGAATGTTGTCCTGATTTTCAAGAAGGGCAAGAAGGAGGACCCCAGAAGCTACAGGGCTGTCAGTCTCATTTCAGCGCCTGGTAAAGCTATGGAGAAGATTATTCTGGGCAGTGTTAAAAACACCTGAAAGACAACGTTGGTCACTGCTAACATAGCTACTTGAGGGGAAAGTCCTGCTGGTGGAACCTAATTTCCTTTTATGACAAGAAAACCCACCTTGATCAAGGCTCATCAAGCAAAGCTAGCAGATTTAATTATTTAGGACTTCAGCAAAGATTTTGATACTGTCTGCCACAGGATCCTTCTGGAAAAAATGCCCATCCCACAGCTGGATAAACACTCGTGTGATGGGTGAGCAGCTGGCTCACAGGTTGCACACAAAGGGTGACAGCGACTGGGGTGACATTGGGCTAGTGTCCAGTGGGGTTCTGCAGGGCTTGATCCTCCACCCTGTGCTCTTCAACATCTTCATAAATGACTTGGATGTGGGACTGGAAGGGATACTAAGTTTTCTGACCAGAGAAAACTGGGAGGAGTTGTTGACTCCCTGGAAGGCAGGGAGGCCCTACAGAGAGACCCGGACAAATTATAGGGCTGGGTCATCACCAACCATATAAAGTTCAAGAAAGAAAAGTACCAGATTCTGTGCCTGGAATGGGGCAACCCTGGATGTACAGGCAGACTGGGGCATGAGGTACTGGAGAGCAGTGCCATGGAAAGGATCCTGAAGCTTCTGGTCAACAGAAAGTTGAACAGCAGTGCCCTGGAGCCGGGCGGGACATCCATGTCCTGGAGGGCATCAGGCCCAGCATCATTGGGCAGGCCAGGGAGGGGATTGCCCCACTCTGCTCTGTACTGGTGCAGGCCCACCTTGAGTGCTGGGGGCAGTTTTCATCACTGCAATGTAAGAAAGACATTAAACTATTAGTGTGTGTCTGAAGAAGGGCAACAAAGATGGTGAAGGGCCTTGAGAGGAATCTGTGTGAGGAATGGCTGAAGGCACTTGGTCTGTTCAGCTCCAGGAGACTGAGGGGAGACTCATCAGAGTTACAACTTCCTCATGAGGGAAGGAAGAGAGGCAGACACTGATCTCTGTTTTGTGGTGACCAGTGACAGGTCTCCAGGGAATGGCGTGAAGTTGTGTCAGGGGTTTGGGTTGGATATCAGAAAAAGGTTCTTCCCCTGAAGGGTGGTTGGGCACTGGAACAGGATCCCCAAGGAAGTGGTCATGGCACCAAGCTTGACAGAGATCAAGAAGTATTTGGACAATGCTCTCAATCATATGATGTGACTCTTGGGGATGATGCTGTGTAAGGCCAGGAGTTGGACTTGACGATTCTTGTGAGTCTCTTCCAGTTCAGCATATTCTGTGAGTGCTGGGTGTGTTACAGCTGTTAAAAGGGAGATTGCTGAGCTGATGCCCCCCTCTGCAGCCTGGCAAAGGTTCTTAGTGAGGCTTCTGCTTTCAAACATGGGAACACTTGGGTTTTCAGCATGTGCATGTGCTGGAATTTGTGTTTCTCTGCCTCCGACTCAAGCGAAACTGTGTCGATCTGCTGATGCTGCTAATCATACATCTGAACTGCAGTGTGAAACCGCTCCTGCACCACTCTTGCAGACAGGATAAGGCATAAACCCCTTGTCATAAGCCCCTTTAGTAGCTGCTACTAAGAGGGGTTTAAATGACTAACTTTTTCTCTTCCATGGTTTCATTTATACTGTGTGCTAGAATTTTCTTAGGGTGCTGCTGCTTGGTGATACTAGTTACTGGTTTTGGAGACAACTGCAGTAAACCCATAGTGGCAAAAATAGATGCTGTCTTCTGTCTTTCCAGAATCAGCTGCTCCTGAGTCCCTCTGTGATAAATGTTTGCCCTGTTCTGCTTCTTCAGCATCTCCTATGTCAGAGATTTCAAGGCTTTTTCAGGAAGCCTAATCCCCCAGTACTGCCCTGGCCTTGATTGTTAAGGTTCACTTCTTACCTGACTAAGATATTCTTTGCACCAGTAGAAGCGGGTTATCTCTGTCCCTATCCACAAGGACGCTGAACAGATTATTCCTTGCCTTTGTGCAGCAACTTTTTTTGTAGTCTATCCTTTTGTTCCTCTTTCATCTCCTTTTCTTGGGGCTAAGCAATGCCAAATTATTCAATCTCTACTCCTATGTGATCTTTTAAACACCTCCAAAGGGAAAAAGTACATTTCAGTTGAAATATTTCAAATAATATTTCATGTATAGCTTATTAAAAAAAAAGTTCTGTACAAACTTAGCTTTGCATACTGGCATTTTTTCAATTATACTTGCAGAGAAGATTTATCTGCAATATTTTTGTATGTGTTTTTTATTTAGCATAAAATTGGAAAATTATTTGAAGCTTCATGGGCAGATACACTTTGAAAATCCATTATGGAAACTTATAACTCAGGTGGTGTCATTAAATCCACTTATCCACCAGGTAGTCCAAAGAACTGGGACAGACATCAGCCACTTCTGCAGTGCTTGCTTTATCCTGCATTTCAAGTTACTTTTTTAAAAGCTGACTTATTAACACAACCCATAAAACTTCTAAGTATGGCTGGGGTAGTGATCTTCCTAAAAATATTTTTGCCTTATTTTGCTGCATGAGTAGGAACTTGCCATGAAGTTTAGAGCAGTTTGGATTAAGGGTTTAGAGAGGGGGGAAAGATTTTAGTTAGTCTTAGAGAAATAACTCAAATTCGTGCAGGGAAAATGTTGAAGAGATGCTCTTACAGCTGTTAGTGCCCGTTGTCTTTGGTCCTCCATCCGTGTGTCACAGAGGGAGTCCCACCTCTCCAGCTGTTGTGACTGGGATCATGCACCTGAATCTTTGCCAGTGCTGCTTGCATAAGTAATCCTCAATTAGGTAATGCTTGATTTGATTATTTTTTTATAATTGAATACTTCATTCTGCCTTCATGAATGGAATTGTCTCTTGCAGTTCCATTACACAGCTTTATTCAAATAACTTGCATTATTGGAAGCCCAGAAATTGTGGGATTTTTCTACCTCATTTCTCAAACCCTTTATTATCAATGCCTTAATTTTCAGACTATTCCAATGCTGATTATAAATGCATTTGGAAAGGCTAATGTTCAGAAATAATGAGATTTTCTTCATTTATAGCTGTGACCAGGAGATTGCGTAGTGATAATGGTTCCTGCTGCAATATGACATTCTTTAGAATGTTTTGAGGGCCTTTGTGGTTCAAGGTTAAAGATGCCTAAGATAAGTCAAACTAGATTTAGTAGTCTTTAGCAGTATACAGAAGAGGTCCTTGCAGTTTGGGAAACCAGTTGTTTCAAAGTGTTGTGTCTTTTTTCGGTAGCTGATGAGACAGACCAATTTGATTTTCATTTATGCATCAAGGTGTGTTATACGTGGGGTGAAAACTTGCCCTAGGGGTTGTACAGGTGATGAAGGGGAGGCTTCACCTGTCAGCCAGTCAGGGCAGAGAAAGCTTCCATGATTGGACTGCAAGTAACCCCCCCACTGCTGGTGGAGCAGATACCCGGGAAAAAATGCCTGGGAAATTGGGCTATGGAGGAAGCCTTAGCGCACTAAAGCAGTTAACTGTGACACAAACAGGCACCATTTTGCTCTGGGTTTCTTGGAGGGAGCAGGGGCTTGCCTGGATGGTCAGCTTGGCCCTCCTCCCCGCCTCTTGAACTTCAGTCCAAGTTCATCCTAGTATTTTCCTAATTAGAGGAAATATTGTGCTGTTGTACTCCCATGCATCATAGAAGTAACAAAGTGGGGATAGACCTGGTCACTAGCGGTGTTCCCCAGGGCTCACTTTTGGTGCAGATCTTGTTTGGCACCTTTATTGATGATTTGGGCATGGGGATTGAGTGCATGCTCAGTACATTTACAGACAACACCAAGCTGGGTGGGAGTCTGGATCTGCTTGAGGGCAGGAGGGCTCTGCAGAGAGATTTGGGCAGACTCGATCGATGGGCTGAGGACAATGATGTGAGGGTCAGCAAGGCAAAGTGCCAGGTCCTGCAGCTCCAGGCTGGGGGAGGAGTGGCTCAGGAGCTGTTAGGCAAAAAGAGCCTTGGGGGTGCTGGTCAACAGCAGCTGGACATGAGCCAACAGTGTGCCCAGGGGGCCAAGAAGGCCGAGAGCATCATCTTGCCCTGTATCAGGAGTAGAGCAGTGACCGTCCCCCTGTACTGGGCACTGGTGAGGCCACACCTCGAATGCTGCATCCAGTTCTGGGCCTCTCACTTTAAAAAGGACATTGAGGTTCTGGAGCGTGTCCAGTGAAGGGCAACAAAGCTCATGAAGGGTCTAGAAAACAAGTCTGATGAATGGCCGAGGGAGCTGTTTAGTCTGGAGTAGAGGAGGCTCAGGGGGGACCTCATCACTCTCCAAACTCCCTGACAGGAGGGTGGAGTGAGGTGGGGCCTGTCTCTTTTGCTGTGCCTTCAGTGAGAGGACCAGAGGAAATGGCCTGAAGCTGAGACAGGGGCGATTCAGATTAGATATTAAAAACCCCAATTTTCACTGTTTGGGTTGTCAGGCATGAGAAGGGGCTGCCCAGGGAAGTGGTAGAATCACTACTCCTGGAGGTGTCCAAGAGGGGTCTTGATCTGTTGCTGGGTGATGTGGTTTAGGGGTCCACTGGGGAGTTAATCTAGTCTGCAGTGCTCACTGAGATGAGTATGCTGATTTTTTTTTGTTAAAGTAAGTACAGAGTACATGGATGCAATCAGCCAGCTCTGTATCGACTTGTGCCTGGAGGCTATCAGGTGTACAGTCTGGCCAACCAGCCAGCTATAAGCAGGTGTTAGTATGTGATTTATTGAACTGCATTGAGTTTCTGTACTACTTTTTATAGGTATTTCTTAAATTTTGAGTTCTGTCCTAACAGCAAATTTTTTTTTATATTTGTGATAATGTTTCTCCAATATCTAGAGTGCATTGGAGAGGAATTTCAAAATACTATGGCATTTTTGTGTCTTTAATTATGATAGCAAGGGTAAATGAAGAAAAATCCTGTATAAGGTAGCAGCTATCTGGAGTGTTAGAAAGGAGTCTGAGTACCACTGAGTACCATGTTAAGAAATATGTACTAGTCTTTGGCTCCTTGCTTATGATATTTCCTGCATTAAAGTGGGTTTTAATGTTCTCCGTAAAAGAAGTCTGCACTGCATTATGGAGAGCCATTGTTAAGACAAGTTACTAATTGCTCCTTGTGGCAATGTGTAGATATAAAAGTATGCAGTGCAGTTTCCTCTAAATCCACTGAAATCCAGAAGGCTGATTTACAGGTTTAGGTCAAATATTTGAGCTGGGTCCTAGTATTTCTTACTTGACAAGTTTATCAGCAGACAAAAAAACTGGCAAGTTTCTCAATATAGTACAAAAATCAGTTTGAAATAGTCTTCTGTTGTCTTCAGCTATACTTAAAAGAAGTCTTACTCTTTTATATATTAATGTACTCTGAAAAGGGCTGGGACAGGATTTCTGTGGTCCCCTCTATTCTATCCCTGTTTCTAGAAAAGGTGTATTACCTTAAGCTGCCTATGTCACCTTCATGCTAGTGATACATTCTTAACAGGGTTTGTGGTTCTAAGGATTACTGCAGGGGCTTTTACATCTTCTGTGTTTCCCAGAATGTGGAATGTGTTATGCTCATGGCTGTACCTACTGACATGGGAAATGTTTCTTTATATTATCTGACAGCAGCCTTCAAGTGCTAAAAATAAAAAGGTAACTGGATAACAAATGATAACAAAAAAATTAAAGATAACCCCAAAAACCCCAACCCATAAGCCATAGTATTAATGAACAACTGTCAGAAAGTACAAGAAATTAAAAATGAAAAAAAAAATTCAGGTCTTTAAAATCTGTTTTCCTGATAGTCCTATTTGAGTGTTGCTATATCTTTTCTTCCTGAATTAATTTAGTATTTCTGTAAGGTTTCAAGAATCCTGTGGCAAATAAGTATCTTTTTAATAATTATATCAAATAGTATTTCCATAGTAAGTTTTTCCAGGAATCAAATGTGGGAGCGATGGAAAGAGACACTTTAGTGAGTCTGTTACTTTTCTTGCTGTGGTTTGTTGTGGATCATTGTTGGGGTTTAGGATTTGTCCTTATGTTCCTTTCTCTCATGGAATTTTGTCCCATCTGTCACTAAGGAACCATAATGACCCAGTACTAAAGAGAGACAAAAGAAGTGGTCAAGCTCAGGGGAGGAGGGCATCTGGCTGCATTTCTCTAATCTGAGGGTTTCTTGTGGAAGGCTGGAGATACTAGGGGAAGGGATTGGCTGCAGCTCCTCTCTCCCTCTTGCAGACTTGGCATTCGGAGGGAAAGGAGGCTGTGGGAAGAATTCACCACCACTGCGGGTTTCTGTCTCCAGCTGCCTTCTACTGTGAGTGGAGCTCTGCTCGTAAGAGTGGCCGTTGCACTGGGACCTTATTAACACCCTACCTCACCAAAAAAAGGACCCCTCACCATCTGCTCAGGTGCCTCAGGGGAAAAACCTGGGGATCCTGACCCTTTTCCCCTCTGTGTTGGTTTGGCACAGCCTGGATTTTGGTAGTGGAGGGTAGTGGTAGTGTGGGGGCAACAGGGGTAGCTTCTGTGAGAAGCTGCTAGAAGCTTCCACCATGTCCAACAGATCCAACCTCTGATGGCTCTGAAGATGGAAATACTGCTGGCCCATGTAGAGAGGTTGGCAACACCTCTGTGAGAACATATTTAAGAAGAAAATCAAAACAGTGTGTGCAGTTTTTTTCCAGGGGTGGCAAAGCGCTGCCACCAGGGGCCATCCCCAGCGTGGTGTGTGGCAATGTACTGCGGTTGCCACCATCTTGGCGTGGCCCACAGTGAGCCTGGCCTGCCTGGCCACCTCTAGACAACAGTGCTGTGGGCAAAAAGGGCAGGGGTGGCAGTGGTGGCTTCCTCTTCCCAGTGCCCCCCATAAAGAGAGGCCTTAAACAGCCCCAGCACTGTGGCAGCTGCCACT
>VYZR01009467.1:0-21276 GCA_013400675.1 Oxylabes madagascariensis | reverse complement strand
AGCAAACTTTGGAGTATCATCTGCGTGTAAAGGAACAGTAAAGTCCACAATCAGAATATCCCAGGTGGCAGGAATTATTGTAGGAGATGGTCTGCCAGGTTGTAAAGCTCCCATGCTTTCCATGACTGCACTGATTTTTCTCAAGTCATGGAGCAACCTCCATTTACCAGACTTTTTTTTTTTATAAAAAATACTGGGGTGTTCCAAGGGCTTGTGGATGGTTCTATGTGCCCTTGAGTTTATTGTTCTTTTCCAAGAGCTTTAAGGGCGTACAGTTTCTCTAGGGACCACTGTGGTACCCACACAGGTAATAATGTGTGGTACCCACACATTTTAGGACTAGTGTGGGATATTTCATGCCCTTTAATACAGTGGCCCTCGTTAAAAATCCTTCCCTACCCAGACTCCTCATGCTGATAGAACATCCCGCCCCCACAAGCTAAGAGGTGCAGCAATGATATATATGGCCGAATTGTGGCTGTCTGAGCCTCCAGATTTTTGACCAACACAGATCTGCTACTCAAACAGCTNGGCTGTCTGAGCCTCCAGATTTTTGACCAACACAGATCTGCTACTCAAACAGCTCTGCGTGGTCCCTCCGAGGCCAGCAACGGCAAATCTCACAGCCGTGGTGGGCCACAATGACGGCCAGGTGTTGGCAGAGATGATAGTGACATGTGACCCTGTGTCAATCATCCCACTGACCTTTACTTGCGAGGGACTTGCCCAAGGCATTGTGATGGTACACACCCTGTTAGGTCTTTGATCACACACGACCTGGGTCCAATATACCTGGGGTTCTCCTGTCAAGAACCTTAGGATTTGTTTTTGGGACAGAAGATTTAAAAGGGATGAGTTGAGCAATTCACATTTTAGCAGGGATGGTCATGGGTAGAGGCATGGCATGGATTTGTCCTGTAAAATCAGCGTCTGTAACACCTGGGTATACAAAGATACCTTGCAAAGTGGCACTGGATCTCCCTAGAAGCAGTGCACTCAGTCCTCTCCCTATAGGCCCCTGGGCCTTGAGAGTGGCTCTCTGTACCTTTAATGAGCTTATGGTTGTTGAGATGGAGGTGGAAACATCCCTTCCAGTTGATCCTCTAGTCCTTCCTGTGAGCTGGTCATATAGGCTTGCACAAGAAGGTGGGAAGATGCTTGTGTCATCACGCATCTCCCCTTCGCGTTTGGTCTTCCCTTTCCCTGGTGCTTAATGATTGGCTGTTAGTATAGATGTTGTATTTGCATTGTCTGGTCATATGACCGGGTTTCTCACATGAGTTACAATTAATGTTTACATTTCCCTGTCCTTGAAATGTCTCCATTTAGAGTAGGCTTGTGGGGACAATTCGTTCTCAGGTGGCCTTGTTGTCCACATCTGTAATATCGGGATGTCAGTTTTACAGCAGCTGCAATGGACTCTGCTAATAAGGACATGTTCTGGGAATCAGATCCAAGCTTGGCATAGGCATTTATCATCTTGTCTAATGCTGGATTTTTATTTGGCAGCAGTTCTGTGATTTTCCGGCAATCTTCATTAGCATTGTCCCTTGCCAATTGTAAGATTAATTGGTTTCTGGCCTCAATATTCATGATTTGTTTTTCCATTACATCCTTCAGTCTCTCTATGAATTGCAGGTATGGTTCTTTGACCCCCTGTCCAATCTTGGAATACCTTGGGGTTGGGTAAGCCATGTTTGCTACCTTAAATAATGCCTGCATCCCCAAATCTTTTACCTGTGCCAGCACTAATGGGTGTAAATGGGCTTGAAGTTGTGAGTTGCCCAATGGTGGTAGTCCTAGGAGTTGAGGAACCCCTGTCCCAAAGCATGGGTCTTGTTGTGAGACCTTTAGGTTTTTTAGCTCCTGCTGTTCTGCACTGTGTCACCATGTTGATTCATAAGCCATATATTGAACTGGGGTATAGATCAATTTTGCCAGCTGCTTGATATCAAAAGGTGTTACTTCCTCAGTGGTTAAAAATCAAAAGTGTGTTAGCAATGGCAGGAGACTCCAGTCCATGTTTAGAAACGAGGTGTCGTAGTTCAGAAAGAACTGGCCACTGAAAGGGTGTGTATTTATCAGGCACAGTTCCACTGCCTCTTAGTACCAGGTATACTTCAAGTGTCCTGGCCCCAGGCTCCCAGCCACCTGATAGGGGCACATCAGTTTTGTCTGCTCCCTCGAAATCCCTGCTTGCAACTGCGGCTCGCTTTACCTGTTGCCAGATGCTGGTTGGATCGGGTGAAGCCATTGGCAGCACAGTGGCAGCGGCGTTCTCTTCGAGTTCTGCAGAGGGGCAATAGCTCTGGTTCTCTCTGTGGGTGCCTTTCGAATCCCTAGTTGGTATATATCCCAGGGGCTGCTACAACTCCGGTAGTGGTGGTGACAACGCTTGCAGGGCTGCAACTTGGGGGTCCTCCGTCCCGCCACTACTTCTGGGTATGACGTTGGCTTGGCATCTGAGCATCTGCGATGACATGTCCCCAGGGTTTGCCCACGAACTGCAGTGGGTGGGTGTGCCCAACGGAGGCTGGGTCATAGGCACGGCCTCGGAGCCAGGTCTGTCATCTCCAGGGGGAGGTGGTCCAAGCGTGTCCATGGAGACAAGGGGTGTGTCTGGCTCTGGCGCGTGTGGCTCAAATGGCCGTGCAGGCGCACTTGGTGCAGCTGCAGGGCGCTCCGCTTCTGCGGGATCCATGTGCTGCTGCGGTGTGGCTGCAAGGCCAGTGCCGTGCGGTGCGGTTGCAAAGCACTCGCCTGATGGAGCAGCACAGNCTGCAACGCGCTCCGCTGGCAAAACGTCCTGGCATGGGGCGGCGGTGTGGTTTTGCATGGCAGCAGGGCATTCCACTGGCGAGGCATCCCGGCATGAGGTGGTCTCACGTGGCTGTTGGATGCTCTGCCAGTGAAATGTCCTGCCACGGGCTGGCGGTGCGGTTTCATGCGGCTGCAGGACATTCCACTGGCAAGGTGTCCAGGCACGGGGCAGCCTCGCGGTGCTGCACGGTTTCGTGGCGTGACACGGCTGTCTCGCCCATCTTCCTCTCCCACGTGCCTTCCCCTGCCTCATCCGGTGCCCTGCCTAGCTGCATGCTTCAGTGGGAGGTGCCTGCAGTGTCCCTATGTGGGTCCTCATGTCACGCTTAGTCTTTAAGTGCCTCAGCAAGTCCATGATGAGCCTCCAGGGCTTTCTGACATTAATAGTGTCATGATGGAGCCTATGGAGGCTGCCTCAGTTACAAATCTGCCAGCCCGCTCCGATGTTCTTAAGTCAAGGGTGGCTCCTTCAGTCATGTCCAGTCCGTGGTTTTTGGACCACGTTAGCAAGGCTAGCAAAGCCCGCTTGTCATATTTTATCCCCCATTTCCTTAAAAAGAAGGTCCATACCTTGATAACAGGGTCACCCTCCACCGAAGCCCATGCTCCCATATTTCCTGGCAGCGTCTTCTATTTACAAAGGGTCTGGACCAGCACAGCTGTCTCCTCCACCTTCCGCAGCTCTCTCCGCTGCACGCAGCTATGCCTGCTGCTCCGCCGGGACTACCACAGCTCTCCCTGCCGCTCTCCGCAGCCCTGCAGGCTGCAGGCAGCAATGCCCGCTGCCCTCTGTCTCCCCGCAGTACCCGCAGCCGCTGTTGAGTCACGGTGGGGTCACCAGTTGTTGCTGATGTTGGAGACAGGCACGCGACAGAACACACCAAAGTGCGTGCAACAACAGCCAAAGTTTATTGTTGGGCGGCCCCTTTTAGAGGGGCTTCCAGTTTCCCGTGCTCGCTGGCCAATGACGTGGGTGCATTCATGATTCAGTGGGATTGGCTGGGGTCTCCTGTTTGAATTTGAATCCGATCTGTCATTATCTTACCCGGGGACTTGTTTACTTCTATTCTCTAACGAGCTTAGGCTGGTGGAGTCGGTGTCTGTTAGGGCCAGTCTATCTGTGCAGCTTACAGACCAGCTGTAGCTGTCACACCTCTCATTCTGCTGTTCATTCAGCCCTGCTCATTTAGCAAGTCAGTGGGTTAATTTTCAGTATAACTGCACTATTCATGCCTGTTTGAATAATTTGAAGAAGGAGAAAGAGACCTTATATGAACATTCTTTTTTTAATACTTTTTTCCTTCCTTCTTAGGCCATTGGTGAACTTCAAAGGCTAAAGTGATTTCTTTTCGGCTCAAAAAAATGCCTTTTGCCTGTTGAATAAAACCCAAAAAGCAGTCTTTTGTGGTGGGGGGTAGCTGAGAAAGAGAGATGTTGCAGTGGAGAAGTCCCAGGTGCTAACCACCAGCAACCCTTGTGCAGGACAAATTTGGAATTCATTTCTGCTTTCTTCTTTTCGGGAAAAAAAAAGAAGTGGAAGTCAAACAGGCCTATTTCTTATAGGAAATAAATGTAATTAATAGCAGTAAGTTAAATCCTCGAGTTCTGCCTGGAACAGGTTGTTTCATTGGAAAAGCCAGTGTGTTTTTTCTTTGTAGCTTAGGGGTTTTTCATGGTTGCATAAAACTCGTTGCTTTGATCTCTTGAGCATTGTGAAATTTTAACCTGATTTCCTGTGTGGTCAACACGGAAAGAAACTTGTAGATGTATTTTCAGCATGAAGATAATGAAAGATAAGTTATCTCAATGCAATAAAGATGAAAACAAATACACCTGTTGTGATAGAAGAATTAACATGCATTTGTAGTAAAACACTGGAAGTCCTCCATTTGTATGAAGTGTTTGTGGAAGCAAAATGTGTTTTGTCAAAGACGCAGCCTTTGACCTTCAGAAATAAGAGGTGAGGGCATAATGAGAAGATTAATGAAGTGTTGAAAGAGCTGGTAAAAGAAAAAACACATCATAGACATTGCTCAGAAGAAAGAAAAAAGGAATTGCTTAAAGTTTCCAAAGGTATTTTCTATTCTAAGAGCTGAGCTCCCCCATTTTTAGCTCAGAAAAAACCTGGGGTACAAAGTACAGCATCTGAGAGTGTTTCTAGTCTTCTTTCGACCCCCATGTAAGATGTTAATCCTCAACCTGCTGCATTTCATTTGGGGGTGGTGTAGACACTTTTGATCTGCCTGAGAGATTTTTCTCACTAGCGTTTTGCAGATCAGAGCCTGCAAATTGCCTCTCAAATCTTGATAATTAGTGACGGTGGGTGGTGAACATGAACTGCAAATGGTTTGAGGTTTTCTTCTTCTTTTTATTTTTGGCTTCTGAAAACCTGTGTGCCCTAAAATGCTATGGAAGGCAAAAGGGAAAATTACATTTGTGCACAAGTGAGGGAAGAGGAGGAGGAACGGATGTGTTGTTCTGCTGCCATGTGAAGTGGTATGTTTCACATCCCCAAAGCTTTGCCAGGCATCCCACTGAGTGAGGACCAATGCCTCTCTCCTGAGTGATTCCCAAACCTCATCCCTGAGGGCTCTGGTCCTCAGGCAGGGGAGGTTTCCCAAGGCTGGGGAGCACGGTGCTGCCCTGTACCTTGGATTTCATCCCCTGTGAAATTAATGCTGCTTTCCTCTCACTCAGTTCCTTGTATTAAATCCTCAACTATCCCTGGGTTCTGTTTAGCTATCTGTGTCTCGCAGCACTATGTTAACAGCAGTCTAAGGAACATGCCTGGAAGTGTGTGTTAGACTCACCTTGGGCATCGTTTTTCAGTAGCTTTCTCAGCCCAGTTTATTGGCACCAGGAGGAGTTTGCCTCCATAACCCAAATATTAATTGTATGGCTTTTTCAGGTGCTGCTGTGATTGCTGTTCTTTAATGTAAAAGGTGAAACTTCCAGTTCTTGTATCCCCATCTGTTTCCTTTAATCACAGCACGCCTTCAAACGTGACCGTATTTTTAGAGGTTGATGTATGCTACCAAAATGCTGCAGGAGAGATTTGACTGTGGATATTTTTTCCTTTTCTCCCCCAAAGAGCTTTATCCTTCTGCATTCCTATTCTGTATTTCCTTGCTCCTGATTGTTCCTGCAGCTCAATGGTCCTGGGACCATCATCGTCCTGGGCACTAATCAATAATTAAGTATTTTGCAATTTGTTGTGCTGCATGTTGGCTGTATAAGGCTTCACAAAAAAAAAAATCTCCTTCCTAAACCCAACCCATTACTCCTTTTTGAAATACATATGGGTTTTATTACTAAGCAGCTGTTTTCCCTTTTGTAAACGGTCCCTGCTGAGAGACAGAAAAAGAAACAGGAAAAATAATTGAAGATGGCAGGAGCATAATTCATTCAACAGGTACTTCTGTGCCTGCACTTCTGCTGCTCAGAGGTGCTAAACTGTGGTAGGCAGTAATTCCCCCACAACAGCCTCCTACCCAGGTCTCACCCAAACACCTCTACATCCTTTCCACAGTCACACCAAGCCTTGCCTTGCTCCTTTTCCCATAGTTGGCCACACCCTTTTCCCTGGAATAATACTACGGGTTGTATTTGAAATCAGAAGTCAGTGTTTTCAGCCTCTGTCTACCTGGAGGCTCCTGCTTTTCTCTGAAATCTGAAGCAAGGACTCTGTTGGTCATGTTTACTGCCTCATTTGTTTCATCTAGTCCACAAAAAGCTCTTGTCTTTAACCAAATGTATGTCCTCTAGGAAAATAAGTCCCCATTTCATTTCTAGTCCAGGTAGCAGTTCCCTGTCCCAGTCTTCTATTTCTCTTCCATCTCCCACACCCCTGTGTGTCTGTACCTATCTCTAAGCACAGCACGGCTGATGCTTTAAATCCCTTTGGATCCTTGTTTCCCCCCAACAGTGAGATGAAGATCTTAGTGCAGGCACCACTTGGACACATAAGAGTGAACTGTGACCCTCCCTGAACTGCAGAAACTGAGGAACTTCCCTGGCTTTATACTGACTTTTCCTGGAAAATCTAGGTTTTCCTCGGTGTGCGGGGTGGGGGGAGGAAGTTATGTAACCATACAGGGTTAAAAATTAGCTCCAGAGGGATGTGCTCACTCCCTTCCACTCACAGCATCAATGCCTGGTGTAAGTTGCCCAGAACACTGGCTGCCGCATCCCTGGAAGTGTCCAAGGCCGGGTTGGATGGGTCTTGGAGGAGCCTGGGCTAGTGGATGGTGTTCCTGCCCATGGCAGAGGCTGCAACGAGATGAGCTTAAAGTCCCTCCCAACACAAGCTTTTCTCTGGTCCTATAAAATCCCGTGTTTTGGGGTGAGTAATTATCTGTGGCTAAGGGGGAAGAGAAGGATGGGGCAATGAGAGATTCAGGCTCAGATGTGCATGTACGGGAGAAGTAGAAGAGGAGTAGAACATGTTGGGGGATGTACTGGACATAAAACTGTGCAGGGAGGGGTGGCTGCTGGGAACAGGGATTAGCAGATAAACATTTTATGTTCTGGAATGCCCTTGCCAAGTGGAGAGAAGCACTGGTCTGTGCAAGAAGGGGGAAGCTGGCTGTGAGTAGGAGTTAGAGGTGGTTCTGCATCCAGAGTCCTTCCCCTTGCTTGGTGAAAGCCATGGAATCACTCTGAGCCCAGCTGCCACATCTTGACGTCTTTGGCCTTGGGGATGGGCAGGAAAATCCCTCCGGGGGCAGGAGCAGAACTCTCCTAGATCATGTGCTGGTGTGTCACTGAGCTGCCCTGGCATGGGGCAGGTGTGCTGCCACTGCTGAGTCCTCAGGGAAAGGAAACTCACAATTTCCCTTGGGATTATGCATTTCTATTGGAGCGGATACTGCTGTGTCATAGAATGCTTTGGGTTGGAAGGGACCTTAAAGATCATCTTGCTCCAGCTCTCCCTATCCTAAGTTAGAGTGCTCATCTGATGTTACACATAACCTTGTGGTCAGCGTGGAGCAAAATGAGCCCCAGCCTTGTAAATGAGCCACATGCTCAGAAGTAATGCATTAAGAAATTGTGTATATGATCTTATGCTATAGCTGAACTAAAGGGGGAGTTTCACACTTTTCTTTCTTCTGAAAAGTTTGGCTGGTGGAAAGGCAGACCAGGTCATCTCACCAAACTTTGAGGTAGCTTTTGTTCCAGTGCAGAACCATTTAGCAATTAACTGTTCATGAATTTGAATTTCTTTTTAATCTAAAATATTACAGTTCTGGATTTGATTTTTCTTTTCCCTTTTGTTTTATGTGACATCTGGACTGTTCAGGGAGTGTTATTCCATCTTAAAATGGGGGAGTTGTCTTTTTGAGCAGTGGGGGTTTTATGGATTGAGTAGAATAATGAACATGTAGAGAAAAGATAATACAGCTGACTATCGCCTTTCACATCTGGCAACATAAGATCTTCAATTGCTTTAAAGGGGTTATTTTGTCCGAACACTTGCAATTAGCAGCTCTTAATCAGTAAAACACTTTGTAAGAAATCTGGCTTGATGAGTAGATTGGTAAAAGGAGCAGGAGGAGCAGATATTGCCGATTTCTTATCTCCTCTCCCAAAATTCTCTGTGTTCTGTGAGAATAGCTGGCTGGGTGGGAAACAGCTCTGCATGTTGCTTACTTCAAGCCGTGGATTAAAGAGTGAGGCTGGAAGAGGCTTTGAGTTCGACTGCTGTGCTCTGTCCCCGGGCAGGGTGGAGGTACCTTTATCATGACCTGCCTGTACCAGATGTTATGGAATATGATTTTAGCAGCCTCAGGCCATGGAGGCTGTGCCCTTGTGCTCCTCCTCACAAACTCCGTTTTTTATCTCCTTGAAGCTTCCCATGTAGAGGGTACCTTGTGTGAATGTTTTCCTCTCTCTTTGGCCGTGTTTAGGTGAAAGGGACTTGAGAGCCGAGCAGGAAGGTGGATTATTTCTGCAAGGATGAGCGGGCGTTGCTAGAGATGATCTGTGGTTCTGTCCAGCTGGAGCTGTCTGAATGAAGCTATGGGCTGTGCCTCCGCCAAGCATGTGTCTACTGTTCAAAATGAAGAGGAAACTCAGAAGGGCAAGAACTACCAGAACGGAGATGTGTTTGGGGGTGAGTGTTGCAGGATTGGCTTTCTCCCAGCACCATGAATGTTCTGGAAGGTGTACGAGGGAGTCTTAACCTTTCACGAAATATACAGCAAAATGCGTGTTAAAATACATCACAATGACAGAGCAGTTGGCCCATCCAGGGGAGGGTACCATGACACTTGAAACAGAGGTGGAAAAATAACATTTTAAGTGATGTACAGTACTACACTGTTTTTACCTCCACAAATCCTGGAATAGTTCCAAGACAACGAGTTGCACGACCCCCTCATGTATTTATATATGTGTCTCTGTTATATGTTTGTCATTGGGTACCAACATAGTTGATTCATTTCCTAAAAATAAAAATCTGTTTGGTAAGAAAAGTAATTCCTCACTTCTGTTGTCCTGTAAAGCAATAAAACATTAGTTCTGAAGTCCTGTAGCAAACAAGGTTTGAAGGTGCAATGAAACTAGAAACTGAGGGATTTAGTGGTACTGGGAAGCTGGGAATGTGGGATGAAAACATCTGTTACACTGTGAAGACTGGTCTGTGATCCAGGTCTTGTGCATCAGGAGAGATAAAGTGATAGGAGACAAAATCATAGTCAGTTTTTTTCCCCCAGATTCTGTTAGTATACATGAAGTATTTTTTAGATAAAGATGCAAATCTTCAAATACAGATTTTAAAATGTCAGGAATTATCTGAAAGACTGTTCAGAAATGAAATTTCTAGATCTGCCCAGATGCCTGTCTGAAAGTTAAGTCAGCTGTGAATAAGCTGCCTCAATACTGTTATTCTTAAAACCGGTGCCTTGGTGCTGAGTACATCAAACCTCCCTGGTGTTTTTTCCAGCCTTTCTGAGGGCTAGCTTGCTTTCCCAGTTGATCCTAGAGTAAGAATTTCCAGAGGTGTTGCCTGAAGAGAAAGTAGTTGTTGAACAAACTTCAGGACTGTTCAGTGCTCCTTCTCATCCCTGGGAGATGCCGGGTTTGGAATTGTGAGCTCAGTACATTGCTTTTGTTTAAAATAGGATTTTAAGTGCTGTCATAAACAGAAAATCAGAAAATTCTATCAAGGGAATTTGAGTTTAGATTTTATCTTATACTTAGTGAGGGAGCAATTTTTGGCAAAATGTGAGTCTCAGTCTTTTTTTTTCTCGTGTGGCTTAACCACATGCTGTGGGCCAAAGACCACAGCTTTAACAAAGGCAACTTAAAGTAGCTTCTGGAGTCAGAGGATCAAGAAGATTGAAGGGATTTTGAAAGGCTCCCATTTATAGAGTTGGACTGGTTTCAGCAGTATCATTTAGCTATTCTGGGATCCATTTGAGGGCTGTTAATCGTTCTGTATTTTACTGTCGGGAGTCCTACCTGCTGTTAACCATTTTCTGGCCCATGCTTTAATTTAGGCGTGGAATTTGTCATTCCTAAAGATCTCAGTCCATGACTGATTCCCTCTTAGCAAAGTTGGAGTCTGACTTAAACAACTCGTTGAATGGTAACCATAGAAGTCACATTTTTCCCTTGCTGATGAAAGACACAGCTTCTAGATCAGAACTGCGTGCATGAAGAGGTTGAGCTGGAATTTTAGAGATCATCCAGTGCCACCCCCTGCCCTGGGCAGGGACACCTTGCACTGTCCCAGGGTGCTGTAAGCCCTGTCCAACCTGGCCTTGGACACTACCAGGGATCCAGGGGCAGCCACAGCTTCTCTGTGCACCCTGTGCCACGGCCTCCCCACCCTGATACTTCTTTCCTTATTTCTGGAAAGGGACAGAAGTGTCTCACCCAGCCAGTGGCCACAAGCAGAGTATCTGTGCTGCCTGTAGGGATTGAAAGTTCCCTGTGGTATGATTAGGCAGAGCTAAACCAAGGTGAGTGGAAGGGAAATGAGGAGCCAGGAGGTGATGGAAAGGGAATTGAAGGTTAGTTTTTGGGGAGGAGGCTGCAAAGTAAAGGAAACAGAAGTCAAGTGGAGTTGCAAGGTGGCTGATGTGTCAGTAACACCCTGAGAATATCAGTGGGCATAAACCATGCTGTGCATGGACAATGAACATGGGCAGTGTTGGCAGCTGGGAACTAAGGTGACATCGAGTGCCTGTGCAGAACTAGCAGGGATGAGCCTCGTGGCTGTGATAGCCACATTGCCTCAGATGTTTCACAAGGGGAGGAAATCCTGAGGGATTTGCTAGGGCAGTGAGATGATTAAAGGAAAAGAGCAGAGTGCTGGTGCTGCCTTCCCTGGGCAGGTGGTGGGGTCTGAAGGATGTGGCTGACAGGAAATTGCCCCTCTCTGTGTGACTACACCCGACTGGAAGCAGTTCATCTTCCTTCCTCTAGCACCTTCCCCAGACAAGCTGGAGGCAGAAAGAGTCAATAGTAAGGATTGTACTTTTCAGTTAAGCAGTGTTTGGATTTTTTTTCCCCATGAGTAGCTTTTACTTGATTGAGCTTCTAGGAGTGGTGCAGTTCTGCTTTGGCTCTTCCCCAGAACCTCTGGGTCCATTTTTCTTCTTTCATGGTGGGATTAATTGCAGCCAATTCTATTGACTATTGGGAGATCATGGCTTCTGAGAGATTTTTTTTTTAACTTTTAAAAGTCACTGTAGGTTAAGATTGATCTCCAGTACCCTATTTCTTCCCCAGCTTTTAACCTTTTATTTTAGCTGAGCAGACACATTGAACTAGGTGCTCACTGTGAATTTGAAACCCTGGTGTTTAAAACCGAGAAACCCATCATGAAACCCATGAATTCTGTAAGGACAAATACTGGTAAACAAAACCAAAACATAAAAATTTCCACCCTATCCCAAACTGTAGAAGTCATGCTGCATTTTGCCGTAATATATATTTAAAAAATTGAGTTAGCAGGCCTATGAAAGGAGATGTTCTAGAGAAGATTGAATGTAATATGATTATTATGTCTGTTGGTCTCTAATGACTTTAAAATCCCTCTAATAAGGATAGTAATAATAAATCTTCATTTATTCATCATTCACTTCAAAGCTGATTTCCAGAGCAATACATAAGAACTATAATATGTAAATACCAATGAAGAACAAAATGCCATGATAGAGCCTTGAGCATTGTTGATTTGAGCATATGTTTTAATAATGTAACATCTCTTGTATAATAATTTTATTTGTATTTTTATTTTATAAAAAATTATGGGATGTTCATTTAGGGAGGAGGTTATTGGAGTAATTCTTTCTGTAAGAAAGTAAGTGGTAATGTGATTTGGGAAAAAAATATTCTAGAATCTGTTCATTAACCTGAGGCTTAATCCAGATGTTTCCGTGGAGCTCTTGGGTGCTTTGCTAAAGGGGGAGTGAACATATCATGTAGGAATTTTATGACAAAATGGGAATATCATGATGGGATTTCTGTTATTAAGAGCAGCTCCAATTGCTAAACCTTTCTAAATAAAGCTGAATGCAAAGCACAATAGTTTATAAACCACTTTTTCTCAGAACAGCTGGGAGAAGGTTAGGAAAGGAAATCTTCAGCAGTGAAGTATTGTAATCAGATTGAAAAACTGATTAATGCACAAGGGCAGGCTGGATGGGGCTTGGAGCAAGCGGGGATAGTGGAAGGTGTCCCTGCCCATGGCAGGGGGTGCAATGAAATGGGCTCTAAGGTCCCCCCAACCCAGACCATTCTGGGATTCCAGGATAGTATCTGATTGCTTCACAAGCTCTGGGGCAGTTTTCTGTCTCACGTTGATGTTTCCTTTCTTCCTGTGTGTTTTATGGGATTGTCTCCCTTCTGTCCATCCCTGTCTTGTGACAGGTTATTTCCTTCCTTGTCTCTGTCAAAGACAGCAGAAGCCTGACTTAGTTTGAAGTAAATGCCAAATTGCTAAAATAATTGAAACCTTTAAAATATGTCCACTCTATGCAGAAGGAGAATAACAAGGGGGAATTTGGACTATGATTTACCTTTCCTAAATATGCATTGTCATCTCCAAAAATAGTGTATCCAAACCTTTGTAGAGATTAGTTTGCTTTGGAGGCTCTTTCCTTAACAGGCCAGAAGTATCATCTTGCTGAAAACTTCAGTCTTAGGATGTTGCTCAGGACAATTCAAAATATCTCTAGGCTAGGCAGGACTGTTCAGATGTCCTTAATTAGTATGAGGTGATTTCTAAACGCATCTTGTTCCGGTACACAAAATTCTGGAGGTCATCTGGCCATTTGAAGTGGAGAAGTTTTCAGTTAAAATTTTCAGTCAGAAAAATACCTGAGAAATGTTTTCAGTGAAAAACAGCTTCTTGCTGTTACACCATTATGACCCCTCTCCCTTCCCCTCAATTTTCAGGGGGGAAAAAAAGAGCTAAAATTGAAAATGAGAATTTCTTTATTCTAGAAGGCAGTGTGGCTATCCTCGGTGAACTGAAGCTGTCTGGAATGCTGTAGCTTAAGCAACAGAACTTGTGTCCTGTCAAGTGTGGATGTATGCTGGGATCAGAAGGTCTCACTGACCCAAACAGACAGTTCCCTTGGCCTGGCAGCCTTTATTTGATGGGCTGTGGTGGTTAGCTGATGAACACTCCGTGAGGAACTGCTTCAGCTCATGTGGCTGTCCTGATACGTTTCTGCAGTATCGGCTCGTACTCGTGCTGGGGACAGATGCATAAGGGGACCCGCCTCATGCTGTGTCCTAATTCCATACTTTGAGACTATAACTTTTTTTAAAGACATTTTCAGACATGAAAAATATTTCTGGTGCAATCAGAGGCACTTGTTCTTAATCCAAGCTCCATGGAAGTGAGTGGCCTGTAGGCACCCATTCTCTGAAAACTCAGTCTCAGGGGTCTAAAACCAAATACCACAGTGGGTGTCAAAGGAGGAGATTTTCATTGCTTAAATTCAGACTCTGGCTGAGCTTGTGAAAGGGAAGGTTTCATGTTGTTCATGGTTTCAGCAGCTCATGTTGTAAAGTAGGTCTTGTTCTAGTGCTTGAAAGCTGAAGAAAAGCAGATGAGTGAGTGAGTGCATTGCAACAGAGGGTTGAACTGCATGAGCATCTTCCAGAATTGTACTGGACTCTGTGTTTTTTAACTGCCAGAGGGCAGGTTTAGATTAGGAATTGTGAAGAAATTCTTCCCTGTGGGGGTGGGGAGGCCCTGGCACAGCGTGCCCAGAGAAGCTGTGGCTGTCCCATCCCTGGAAGTGTCCAAGGCCAGGTTGGACAGGGCTTGGAGCACCCTGGTATGGTGGAAGGTGTCTCTGCCCAGGGCAGGGGTGGGATGGGATAGTCTTTAAGGTCCCTTCCAACCCAAACCATTCTGTGGTTCTGTGATTTTCTTTTCTTGTCTTGTTTAGCAATTTGTTGATAGCCTGCTTCTTATCTAAGTAAACAGGGGGCAGTCCTAAACAAGTGTTTCAGGAAGTGAGAGAAATTAATAGAACCAAACCCTACCTATGCTGGTTATATTCGTGTGGGAAATGTAACAAAATTGCATGTGTTATCTAGGTTTATGATGTATTTGTGTAGCTCCGAGAATACCCTTGGTAAGTCAATAATTCACTATTTTATTACCATAAGGAAGCAACAGAGTTTAAAGAAAATCAAAGCAAAACTAAACTGCACCCTCAGGTTTTGTCTAGTTATGTATTCATGATCAATATGTGCAAAGAAAGTGTTTTCCACATGAATTAAAACTGTATTTTCACCTTTTATGTATAGAAATGGCTTATCTTTATAGCTCTTGGAAAAGGTGCTGCTTTTGCAGAAGAGGGAAGAGACTGCTCTGGACTGTGGGTTGGCTCTGAGTAGTAACAAAACAAACTCTTCCTCCCTCTCCAGCAAGGAAATATAGATATATAGATATATAAAGAATACAGGAAGAGCAGTCCTAGGCATGGCAGTGAACCAGATGCAGGGAATGCAGTGAGGAGCACCAGGTGACGAGGCTGGAGATGGGGAGAGGAGAGATGGGAGGCAAGACACCTACAGCATGGGGCTGAGGTCCCTTCAGGAGGTGGGACCAAAGACAGGAATAAAGACAGGCAGACCTGCTCTGGGAGGGACTGGAGGAGGCCCAAGTCTCAGCAGAAATAGAGCTCCTGGATCCACGGGCAGGAGATGCAGGTGAGGTCTCAAGGGGCTGGTTGTGGCCTCTTAGTGCACTCAGGACTCTGACAGCAGCTGTCCGTTAATTGTGGTCTGTATGTAAATGATGGTAATTGAAATAGTTCTCCCTTGTCCTACTCTTTTCCCCATTTTTTCCCCCGTTGGAAGTGCAGAAACACTGATCTGGTGTTCTTAGGGGTGACATCCAGGTCTGCGGAAAGGTTCCTGCAGACTCCAAGAAGGTACCTTGCCTCTTTTTGCAAGATTGGTTTTCAGTGTCTATTTTCACCGATCCAGCAGAGAAGAAAACCAATTCAGAAGTGATGGGAGAGTAGCTTTTTAGATATCTGGGTGCTGGAAAATTACTGGTTCAGGCAGTAGAGCAACAGTGTTTGAAGATATTTCTTGGTGCCTATTTGAAAAGAATAATCAGAAAGATCCAAAAAGAGATGCCTTTCCTGAATGGACAGAAGATCTTTGCCATGGAAAGGTTGCTGAGGTTTTCCTACCTGAAAGAGTGTTTGACTTAGAACATAAATTAGTTAGACAGCCCTCGCACTCCATAGTGACCCTCTTCTGATGGTTAATCTTCTTGGACTGTTTTTACAACCCCTTGTCATGGTATTAGATGAGGGAATTATTCTGCGAAGTCATTCTCCTCAGTGGAAGAGAGCTGTTTTTATCCAGATCTTTGCAGTGCTGGGTTTGGAATGATACACACACAGTTGGACTCGGCACTTTGAGTGGGGATTTACAGTACAGAGACAGAAGGTGAGCCAAGGTGGAGAAACAGTTGATATCCCTGTTTTAGGAGCAGAAATTAATCACAGGCAGGTCATCACTTCCTTGCTTCTGATTTTCATGTGAGCTTTCCCCTTTTGCAAGCTCTCCCTTGGCATCAGAGCACCCAGAGAGCGACCAGAGGGCAGGGGGCTCCAAGGGACCCCGAGTCTCTGCAGTCTCTGGAATGTGGGCAGAGGGAACGTGGTGTTATTCTAGGGAGTGACCTTTCCTCCAAGCTGCTTAACTCCATGGAGAGTCCAGTCCCAGCCCATACAAATGAAGTGACAGGGGTGTGCATTTCACAATTGCATTAGTGGGCTATAAATAGGGCCATACATCCGCCTTTGGCGCTGGCTAGAAAGGAGCCAGGATGTGTTTTCTGGCAGCCTTGGTGCTAAAGGAAATCCGTTTATTTTATGGTACAGACTCAGTTTTTCACTTAATCTTTTAAAGACAATCTCTGGCATTCATTGCCTACCTGTGGGTGCAAACAAGGTAAAATCATAATAAAAATGCCATATACTTTCAATTACTGCAGTGTTCCTTTAGCCATTTTCCAAGTGTTTTATTACTGGGCCACAAATTTGGAGAAATGAAGATCAGGAGAAAACCCCAAAGCCTGAAATTTGGCCAGAAAAGACTCACTCTGGGGAATAATTCCCCAGGAAAGCCTTGTGTAGCTGCATGGGTGTGTATTCATTTCAGCAACACAAGGCTGAAATTTTTAAGGCTGTAATTTTATTGTAGGAAATATCTACTGGTAGAAATGGCTGTTAAATACAAAGAAAAGGTACCTGACCAATAAGTATTTGTGTATCTTTGGCATGCACAGCCGAAAATGCCTTTAGTGGATAGAGGAAGTGAACGTAGAAGGCATTTTTCCAGGAGGTAATTCTCCAAAACACTATGCCATCATGGGTATTTTAAATAAATATTACAACCAAGTGGTCTCATGTTCTCCTTGGTCAGAGGCCCAAGACTGACAGTGCTCTGTCTTGAAGTAGCAGCAGAAAAAATTGGGAAAAAATGGAAAATGTTAAGACTTCTGCCTCCTGCGCTTGTGAAAAACAAAGCCTGGCTTCTGCTGAGTGGGTGTCATTATGCCCTGCCATGCACGTTTTATTCTTACCTGTATGAGTGGGGGCTCTGGCAGAAAGGATCAGGTTTAGGGTGCTTTTTAATTCTGTCTTTCCTTTCTGCTCTTGTCACAGGAGCACCACAGGGGCTGTTCAGGCAACTCGGATGCAGAGCACTTCATGTTCTGTGGTACTGGGAAGGAGCATGCAATCACCTTTGTTTCAGGAGTTACAGCTCCAGGAATGATCTTGAGCTATTCAAAGGGAAAAAGAGGAGGGGTAGGGGTTTGATTTTTTCCACGGAAGTCTCCTAAATTGTGTAATGGTTGTATTTGTTACAATTACATGCATGTCACCCCCTGAGTTTGTTGTCAAGTGGTCACAGCCCCCAAGGCTGCCAGAGCTCCAGGAGTGTTTGGACAGTGCTCTCAGGGTTGGGTTGGTTGGGTTATCTGTGCAGGAACAGGGGTTGGAGTGGATGATCCTGGTGGGTCCTTTCCTTCTCAGCAGATTCTGTGATCCTCTGATTCCTTGATATACTGTATTTCTAACTGTAGGAACTGGGTGCATCTTGAGAGCTTTTTAGGGTGAAAGTACCTGTCTAATATAAGTGCTCTAAGCACATATTTTTTATTTCAATTTTTTTTTAGCTATTACTAAACTCTTTTTTTTCAGACATCGGTATTTTGCTTTCTTTTAAAAATTGTTGCCCAAAGGGAAGGGAAAATCTGTAGCCAGAGTGAAATATTAGTATTTCCAATAGAAATACTTTTGGAGCTGCTAGATCATCTGTAAGTACGATAATGTAATTAACTTCTCTATCTTTTGCATCTGGAAATGTGCACTGTATTTTACAAATCATGTTTTCGTTAGATCTCCCCTCTTGGTTTAAAGAAATATTGACAATGAGGGGATGTTACTGGTTCTGGGTATTTATTTAGTCCCTTCCATATTGGAATTAATAAGAACAAAATAGCTGCTGATTTACAAACACTCTTTGAGGTCCACGAGCAGGGAAAATTTGATAGCTTAATATTAATAGAAAAAAGTTACTATGCCAGAAAGGGTATGAAAATCCATTTCAAGTCATACGTTGCGGGGCAACAATCTCATTTAATAGTTGACTGATTGAGAATGGCATTGCTTGTTAAGCAAAGAGGAATTGGCTTTTTTATCGACAAGGAAACTGAAGGCACCTCATCCTATGTTTGCAATAATAGGAGATGTGTAATTTCGAGGGTGTGGAGTGGTAATGACTTATTTTCCAGGGAACACTCGGGGCAGCTCCGTTCAGGAATGGTTTTGGGTGGATGGATACCTTAGAGGGGCTGCAAGAGGCAGGGCCTCCAGTGCTGCACAAGGGATGCTCACAGAAATGGTCAGTTAGGTATTTTTCCTGGAGTTCAGTAGTCCCTGTCTGGTTCTGTGCCAAAGTGAGGAATGTTCAATGGAGTACACAGACAGATGGAGGTGGGGGGAGGGTCAGCAGAGACTGGGGGTTTCATTAATGACATTGAAAAACCTGAAAAGAATGGAATATTTTGTGGGTTTTTTTAACTTTCCAAGGGAGAATTTCAAACCAGAGCAGTGAAATGGAGTTTCCAAGCTGGCTGTGCTGTGCTGTGTTCAAGGCAGCCTGGATCCAGACACCCACCTGGGGGCTTCATATGAACAGTCATATTTTCAAGGCACAGACCCTTTGTTTTCCTCCTGTCCATTCCTTTAATTAATCTCTCTGCTGCTTGTTTCCTCTCCTGCTTTCATTTCTCAATTTCATCTTTTTAGTGGGCTAGATAATTGCATTTACTGGGTATCCTTCCTGCCAAGCACCGTGGCTGTAATCTCCTCCACCTGAGAAATAGTTTCCTTTGACCAACCTGGCATCTGCCTCAAAGTTATGTGTTAATTAAATGAAAACAAGAAGGTAAAACTGCCAAGCACCTGTGTGTGTGTATATATATATGTGTGTGTGTGTGTATATGTATATATATGTATATATAAATTATATCGTTTCAGCAAGCAGAAATCTGGGTAGCTGAAAGATAGTTATGAGTGCACACCACCAGCACTGTTCTTTGGCTTTGTAATTACAGAGGAGTGCACAAAAGTCTTTAATTATATGATCACATGGCAGGTTTTTTCAATACCATCTCACATATGGTGTTTCCTCAGATCTTGAACACAAAGACAGTATGAGCAAGGCAGAAACTGTGTGTTTAGCATTAACTGGATTTGGGGATGTTGAGGTTGTATTTTAAAATCTTTCCTGAGATAGTGAAATGGCCTCTGAGGCTGTGGTTCCTCTGACCCACCTACAGCCGAGGTAGACCTGGCAGATACAGAGCAATGGGGCTGTGCCCCTGATGTAAGGTTACTTAAAACATTCCTTAATTCATAATGTGGTAGAAATTGTATGTACAACTCCAGTTTTCACAGGGCTCGGACTGTATGACAGCTCAAAACGTAGATTAGCCTTGGGGACTTTTTGACCAAGAAGAAACCAAGTAGTGGTAGAAACCAAGAAGAAAAAACAAGTAGAGGGAACTAAGAAGAAACCAAGTGAAGATGGGAAGCAAGTTACCCCCTCCTTGATTGGGCTGCACATCTCCCGCTGTATCAGCTGATGTACAGTGGTTTGTTTCTGCAAGTCACGTGTCAAATTTGAAAATTAAACCTACAGAAACAAGAGAGCTAAATTATGATGGCTTCATCATCACCTGCCACCTTTAGACTGAGGGGAAAGAATCAGAAAACCCAGGATACACAGACTGAGGCACCCAAGGGGTGGGACAGTGCCTTTTCCCACGGGCAGACATCAGGCTGGGAGAGGACAGTTACCCAAGGGATGGAGAGCTGTGAGTGGTTTGCAGCTCTGGAAACTGCTGACAGCACTGGTGAGGGGTGGGTTAATATGGCAACATGTAGGTTTGTGCTTCTCCAGCAGCAAAGATCAAGATCATGTCCAGGACAGTTAATGGAGCTGTGTTCTGTCAGACCTGTTGGCCTCAGAGATTGCTTCTGAAAGATGTTGTGGTTTGGGCCTGGAGGAGGGAGGTTTGATAAAGTAGTAGGGAAGTTGCTAAATTTTTTCAGGTAGGCATCACCCTTGAGGGAGTGAATGTTTCACGAAGCACAGGATATGCCTGCCGTAGGACTGCTGGATAGCTTAGAAAAGAGCTACCCCTGTCTCACTGAATGTCCTTCCAATTCTGCAGGAATTCTCCATTTAGGGACTGGTTTTTGTTACACTGAATGTCTCAATCCCTTTTTTTCCTCCAAAAAACCAGCCCTAGTGGTCACATCCGCCTTGTGCAGAAGCAGTTGTTGGCATTCCTTGATTACATGTTAGGGTTGTGTAGGAAGAAGAAAAAGTGCTTGAGGGTGGGCTTTGCAGATGTGCTGTGATCTGTGTGGTGTGTTGATTTTTAAAGAGCTGTTCTCTCAGAGGATTTAGATTTTGTTGACAGAATTGGTGTGTTGTTCATGTACCTGTTCTCTGTTTAGTATCTGGTAGTGTCCACTGCCTTGATTCTCAGCAGTGGCTGTATTTTTAGATTGGATTAGGGTAAGGTAAATTAATTTGGGAAATCCGAATGAGCATTTTCAGATAATCCTCTGAGAAAAATGGGTTGGCTTCTTTCTTAAGCTATTTTTATTATTCTCTTCATGTTAGTAAAACCATGATCACTTGGATCAAGAATTGCCTGTGAGTTGATAGCAGAGGGTTGGTAACAGAAGAAGGCAACAGGCTGCTCACCCAATACTGGTTGACCTCCAATGAAATTTCACTCCCAGACCACATCCAAGTGGGTCAGAAACCTACCCCCACAGCTGAGCAAATGCTTCAACCCTGTAGAATCAAATGAACCATAGAGCTGCTGCTGTGAGTGCTTGAAGCTGGACCTAAGAGGATAACTGAGATACCCTCCATTTCTTAATGTTTAGTTCAAGAAGTATTAATTTGCAGGATTTTTGCAGCTACTTTCTCTGACTGTTGACTTTTTTTGGTATTTTTGACATAACTTCCCTGGTATCCAGGCAGTTGATACCCACATACATAACAGAGATGGAATAGCCTAAGTAGCTCATCTCACCCTTCCAGTCCTCCAGACCAGCTGGACATGAACCTGTGGCACTCAGGGTTGATGGCTCAGGTGGTGGAACTGCAGCCACCCGAGCAACCTAATTCTGCTCCTTGACTGTCCTGGTGGTCTGTGATTTGGGTTTTTCTCCTGATGTGTGGCCTGGCTATTTCTAGAGCTGAGCCCGCCACTGCTCGTGTCCTCCCAGTGCAGCTGAGGATCTTGGAGTGTTCCTCCTTCCCAGTGGCACTGGAGATGGGCTCCAGGAGAGCTGCATCTAGCTCCAGCATCCCAGCACAGGCAGGACATGGAGTGTTGGGAGCCAGCCCAGAGGAGGCCATCAAGATGAT